>PVKC010003752.1:0-37967 GCA_004027635.1 Crocidura indochinensis
AGAGATAAGAATGATGCACTCACTTGATGTCAATATCTGGCTAAAAGAAATACACTACTGTGGTTCATAAACAGTGGTTTCCATGAACTACAGGGATCCATTTTAAAATCTAGATCCTTGGGACCTGCTTCAGGAGTAAGTAGGACTGAAGATAGGGCTGAGGAATCAGAGATGTTTTTTAAATAAATATCCAGGATATGTTGATTTAGGTAATCTGTAAATCAATCACTATACAATTTTAGAAACGTGGATAAAGTATATTTGATGCAGGTTATCTGTAAATCAATCATTATACAATTTTGAAACTTTGATAAGAGTGATGTGCAATGTAAAATAAGCACTCATTCCATACATACCTTCTGTATGGGATGATGACAGCTGTTTTGATAAGAGAGGTAAATATCTAAATACTGTACCTATAGAGCCTCCCTTTATGTTGAGAAGGAACAAGAATTGGGAGTTTTAAATCACATGAATCTCACCTCAAAAGCATGTATGAAATGTCTTTTGCCACACCTTGAAATAACACTAAGATGAATATATAAAATTAAGGGAATTTATGTGATAATGGTTTGTAAGCTATTCAGTATTATATAGACGGAATAGAATAAAATCTTTGTTCCATAAACACTAGACTTTGTTTCCTAGTATTAAAAGTGTAACCTTTTAAATCTTCTACTATTATAAGAAAGGAGAAAACCTTTCTCATATGTCATGTGACAGAATCATTTTAAAATATTAAGTAATGATCTCTGCGAAACATTTATCATGGTGTTTATCATTTCTGAATGCCCAATAAATGCCAGCTCTCATCATCATCTTCGTCCTCATCATATTTGTTGTAGCAGTAATGGTTTCATTTATATTTAAATGTGTTTATAGTGATTAGGTTTGTCTTTACATGTGTTTATAGTTATTAAAATTGTCTGACTAATTTTATCATTGAGAGCTATGAAACTGAGTGCTAGTTATATGAAATAACTTGCCAAGTTTATTAAATTAGTTGGCTGAGATGGTTCTCCAACTCAACTTGATGGTTGATTCTCTAATCAAATCATCTGATATTCCACATACTAAATTTACAAGGAACAAATGTGACCCAGTTTTCTGGCACATGTGAAGAAATCATCTCACTCTGGGGAGAATCGCTTTATTTCAGCTCCTTATTCTCCCTCCCTCTCCCTCCCTCTTTTTCTCTCCCTCACCAAACTGTGCGTTAGCTAATTTGAAGAAAGCCTACCGGAGTAATTAAAAAAGGGTGGACATTTGCCCATTGGTGAAACGAGGAGAGAAGTCGATGTAGCACAGTCTGCTGGGAACTGACTGCAATCAATTCCTCAGAACCTTGGCCAAGCTACATTTGCAGCTGTAAAAGTGCTCAGCAAACTGATCAATAGAGACCTTGAGTGCAGGGACAAGAGGGGGTGAGGATAGACACAGCGTGGCAGCAGCCAGAGACTGCCTGTAGATAGCAGGCCAGTCAGGAGAGGGAGGTCATCCTCCACCTGTCTTCCTAGTTCCGTCTACACACACACACACACACACACACACACACACACACACACACACACACACACACACACACACACACACACCTTCCTGAAATCTTTGAGGAAACCAAAGAAAATTCATTTGTTCTAGGTAATAAAAATAATAAGAATCTCATATCCATCACCATAGCCATCATGACTGTAGTGGTCATCATGAACGGCCACCTGATTTTAACTTCTGCTCTCTAACCACATCTTTATATATAAATACATTTATTTATATCTTTCTATCTAAAAGCATCTTTGCATCTTGATATCTATAGGAAATGACTTAGGGACGGTTGTTTTGTGCCAAATGTGTTTCATCACAATGAATCAAATGTTTATTAATATGGAAGAAAGAAGCCTTCACTTTCTGGTTTGGTATGTTTTATCATTCAAAGGTGAGCCACTGTGATTGCATGTTAACGCATATATTTTGCACCTTGCATATAGATAGGGTTAACTTCACTTTTTAAAAATATTTTTAATTGAGACCAATATGAATTACAAGTCTTTCACAATTGTATTTAAGGTACATAGTGACAGTGAATTAGAGTCATTCCCACTACCAGTGTTTACCTCCCTCTGCCCTACTCCCAGCATACCTCCCATACCTCCACCCTTAGCTCCTTGGACTGCTAGTGTAACAGGTCCCTGTTGTGTCTGACTTGTTGTAGTTTGGATCTCTTGAATCTATTGTCGTTGACTTTGGGTTGGGTATTTAGGACTGGCCATTTTTGATTTCCATTCAATGCTCCTGAGACCGCTTGGCCCCTGGGTCCTATCCACTTATTTTTTCCTCTCAATTTGTAGGAAGACATAGAAATATGAGACAGAATTTTTTTTTCTTTTGGGAGCCATACCCTGTGATGCTTGGGGTCACTTCCGGCTATGAGCTCAGAAATCACTCCTAGCTTGGGCACCATATTGGACGCTGATGGTTCGAACTCAGGTCCATCCTGGGTCAGCCACGTGCAAGGGAAATGCCTTACCGCTGTGCCACCACTTTGGCCCCACAACTTTATTTTTAAATGTATACAGGCATTGTAATATAGGCCATAAATAGCAATTTTGGTGGGCTTTTTTTTTTTTGGTTTTTTGGGTCACACTCAGCAGTGCTCAGGGCTTACTCCTGGCTCCATGCTCAGAAATTGCTCCTGGCAGGCACGGGGGACCATATGGGGCACCGGGATTCGAATCAATTACCTTTTGCATGAAAGGCAAATGCCTTACCTCCATGCTATCTCCCGGGCCCCGAAATTTAATGAATGAAATGAATATCTTTTATTCAAGAAACTCCCACTTTAAAAATAGTATGTAAACACAGTGTCTTAGCTCATTAGGACTACTATAACAAAAGAACAAAATGGGTATCTTATAATTACAAATTTACCTTGTAATCTCACTTCTAGAGGTTGGAAAGCTGAGATCAGGATTTTAGAATAATTATGGCAAGGTTGAAGGTTTTTTCCCCAGCATTCATCTATGGCAGCCTGGCCCTACAGAGTTCACTTATACGATCTCTTTTTGCCATTGCCAGGTCTTTTTAAGAAGCCTTGGAGATTGGGATCAGTTGGCCACAGTCAGCTATAGTTAGGGTGTGCCTTCTGACTTTTCACTCCAGATCACTCCTGATAGTGTTTTGGTGACTATATGAGGATGTGGTGAATTAAACACTGACCATTGATCAGCTACATACCAGGTAAGAACCTCACCTGATATTCTGTCTTCAGTTAGGTTCTTATAAAAGAACAGAGAACATTTTTGAGAGCATGTTATGAAGTAACCATCTCCCTAAGACTCTCCCTTCCAATACCATTACACTGATTATTAGGAATCATAGAGATGGGTTTGGAATGGAGAGACTAACACATTCAGACTTAAGCAGAAGGAATTACAGTGATTAAAATATGAACCAGAATGGGTAAAGAGCCCAAGGAAAGATATCCTAGCTCAGGTAGGGTCAGGAAGTGAACAGCAAGAGGCCATTTGAGCCCTGATTTGAAAATTACGTATAATTTATCCAGCAAAAAAAATCCATTCAAGATAGAGAGAAAAGCACAAAGGTAAGAGTCTGTACATCAAATTTTCTAGGGAGTGTCTTATTATACTTGATGATATAATAGAGATAAAATGGACCGCTATCATAGATGGTATTGTTTTAAGAAAGGTCCTTATTTCATGCAACAAAAATCATCCGTTTTCCTTTAGCCAATTTGCATCAAAATACGTTTTTAATGGAAGGATCTCTGGTTCTCACCTGGAAATTGGGTTTTCATATGGAAATCAATATAAACAGAAAAACAGTTATAAGTAAAAGAATTATAGAAAAAAAGAGACTCAAAGATATTATGAAAATATTGGATTAGTAGGTAGAAGTAGATTTTGTACACAAGTTCAAATTTTGACACACTTTTAATGTAATATTGCCAAGAAGACAGGTAAGAGCACTAATTTTGGAATTAGAAAATTGAGGTTAAGTCCTAGTTCAAGGCTTGGGCTGGTCAATAAAGATCCCTGAAGTTCAATTTATTAGTATAAAAATGGGGGCAGATTGCCCATCTCTTCATTATAATAAGTGTGAGTTTAATAGTATATATAAGGACTTCAGCAGAGTTCTTTGTATATCACATGATTTTGATAAATGCTGCATGTCATCATTATTAATAATATCATCAAATACCCTCCCTATGTTTCCTTTCTCAACTTTGCTTCCACTTCTTTTGACATCTTTTTAAATACTTTAGCACCTTGAATTAATTTTAGGCATGAAGATGAACTATCCAAAGAGCTATTTTGGTTTGGAGGGAATTTCCCTCACCCTTCTGAACACACCAGCCAACTGAACATCATATATCATATGAGAAATGGTTAAGGGAGATGAGAAAAAATTTAAAAGTATGCAAACTATTTTTACATATCCCAAAAGTTGTCCGTTTGAATAGAGATAGGATTCACTCTTGTATGACTCCAAAGGTAAAAAGTTTTTTCTGTAGGTGATGGTTATAAAGATGTTGGACTTTAATAAAAAGAATTCTAATGCTTAGGACTGCCTTTTGGTCAAATATACCCAGAGGTATGGAAGTGAGTTAACCTATCACTGAAAAGAATTGAGCTGAGATTGATGACTATAAAAGTATTTTAAATGGAGACTGAGTTAAATGATCTTTATGGGTCTTTCATTAAGTTTATGAAGTAATTTTATTCAATGTAAATGAAGCAGGGCGTTTATAAATGTGCTGAAGATTAATTCAAGAGATATAGTGTGGTAGCAAAAGCATAACTAAGCGAAGAGAAATCTATCCTATACTGTTAGGTTACACCTTATTTTACCGAAAACAAAGACAATGCCTGATTCCTTTGTATGTTTATTTACAATTTGGATTTATACTAAAACAGAGATTGTCTTACTTGGAAACCCAAGTGGGTCTGCCTCAGGATAGCCTGAGCTATTTGTCCTTACACTGTCCTTACTGCCCACCCAGGGTGGTCTCTGGACTCAGTGAAAATGGCAGTTCTGGCAGGCAGCAGGTGGAAATAGGAGGTAGAAGACTGTCAGACTTCACATGTTTCAGCATGATTTGGATTATTTCATGCCAACCCTGATTCAGACTCATTAACCTGGGATTGGAGATACAGCAAAAGGGATGATTTTACACAATACATGTTTTGTGTTTTCCTGCACAATAGTAGACCATGTGCTTCCCAAAATACTATGGTACCCACCATTCCATATTGTCTCAATTTGTGGATTTTAGTCAATTATTTTATCCACTTAAACTTGTATGGAAAAAATCCCTAGACCAAAGGTCAGGGGTAAGTAGAAAAGGATAACTGGCCAGAATATGTAGATTGGCCATTCTGAATCTTATAATGGAGGTTATTTTACTCCAAAATGCTATTTGTCTGTGTGACTGAATCTAGTTATTAATTGCCTGATATTGAGAGCAACCCATCTTCAATTAAAGTTCCTCTTATCTGTTGTGATCAAATCAATATCTTTAATGGAAAGAAAAAGGAAATAGTTCAAGTATGCTAGAATAAGAGGTGGCCTAACAGTGAAGGACAGTGCTCATAGGTCTTGGATACTTTGGAGTTGGAAACTTTATATATCAGAACTATACAAGTTGGAGTGATTATAGAGTGTTAGGAGATAACGGTTAGTTGTCTTGCATGAAGCTGATCCTAGCTCCATCCCTAACACCACATCCAGTGCCACAGTATCTTCAGGAACGAACCATTAAATTTTAAACACACATATACACAAAGATGGTAACTAGTTTAGGTCGTGTAATTTGTAGTAGACATTTTCCATATTTTCAAAGAGAATGGAAAGCATTAGTTAACGCAGATAACTTATTAATTTATCTTTTACATTTTTGGTTTTGAGGTCATACCCAAGGGATACTCGGGGGTTATTCCTGGCACTAAAGAATCAGTCTGGCTGTGCTATGGGGAACATTTGGGATGCCTGGGATTGAGACTAAATTGACTTCATGAAAGACCAGATCCCCATGAGCTGTGCTCTCTCTGGTCTTGATCATTTAAATGTTGAGGGGGGTCCTATTGAAAAAAACTGAAAGCCACAGGGAGGCAAAATAACATACGTACATGTTTAAATACTTTCAGAAGCAGAATTTTAATAAAGACTTTGAAAAATTTCTTTGCAGTTTCAATCTATAATTTATAGATAGCATATGTAAACATAAGTTATTGAATATAGATAATATAACACATATGATAGACATATAAATGACATCATTTATGCATCTATTAGTAAGAATATTATTAGAAAATTTATCTCCTAATTTAAAAACCCCAATCAACCTCAAAACCACCTCTGATACACTTCTATGTAATTCAGATTTTCTATAACAAGCATATATTATATTTAAAGATGCACAAAACAAAAAGATTAGAAATGATTTTTCTATATAAATTTATCTATATATTTCTATATATATATTTCTATATAGCCCTAACCCTAACATTTGTATTAACGTAATTAGAAGTTATCATCATGTATTTGAACATCAAATGCATTTTATTCCCAAAATTCAGGTCTGTTTCTAGAAATTATAAGACCTTTAAAAAAAGTAAGTTATCTGAGCACTGTCCTATCTAAGAAAGGTGGAAATAAGACAAACCATAGAGATTTATTGCAAGGATTAGCAAAACAAATGCCTGTCTTGTGCTTTGTGTAGGCGTGGCATATGGTAATTGATATATAGAAAATGCAATCGTCATATATACATCATGCAAACATCATCATCACCATGAATACTTTATTGGATTACAACTATATTCTAAAATTACTTCAGGGAGAGTGCTCAAAAGATTATAGTGCATGGTTTGCACATAGGAAACCCAAGTTTGGATCTCCGCTACTGCTGGCGTCAATGCCTGAACAGTAAAGCAGTAGTCTGGCAGGAATGGCACCATAACAAACAAAATACAAATGAAAGGGCCGGGGCAATAGCACAGCAGTAGGGGGTGTCTTGCATGCGGCTGAGCCAAGACAGACCTTGGGTTCAATCTCTGGCGTCCCATATGGTCCTTCAAGCTAGGAACGATTTCTGAGCGCATAGCCAGGAGTAACCCCTGAGCGTCACCGGGTGTGGCCCAAAAAACCAAAACAAAACAAAAAAAGAAAATTTAATTGTAATACATGTGTAATATTTGACGAGGTAGAAAAAAAACTAACATAATATCTTGCTTTTAATCTTCAAGTTTTCTGATATCCTTACTACCTCAGCATGTTTCTTCATTCTAGGATAAGATGTGGAGAGATGTTTCACACAAAAAGAGAAAAAAATAAATGTTGTATGAATATATAATAATATATATCATATATTTATATACATACATGCATGCATTTATTTTTATTGATATACATAAGAATATACATATTTATATCTAAATCCCATTGAGAAAGTTCAATGCAAATATTCAGTCCATACATTTTATTATATTATATTCATGTGCAGTATATAAGCATATTTGTATATAATATGATTAAAACTATAAAATATGTAGACATGAACAAATATAATTCCTAAATACCCTGGATATTAGAATATTGAGTGCAGCATTGAATTACAGCGGTGAAATTGAACCTACTTATCTTGTTCCTGATCTTAAAGGAAACGATTTTAGGCTTTCAATATTAAATATGCTGGTAACAGCATTTTTAGGGAATCCTTTATCAGGTTGAAGAATTATTTTCACTTTTTGAGACCATTAGTTATAAAAGAGTTTGATCCTTGTCATATGTTTCGTGTCCTTTTTCTACTAATATGGTATATTATACTAGTTTTTTTTTAAATATTGAATCAATAATGTATTCTGGGTATAAATCTCACTTGGTGATGTAGGAAGTATTTTTTTTTAATTTTTACTGACATTCTGTGGTTTACAGTGTATCCATGATGGTTTCTCGTGAACATAATTCAAACACCACATTCAAGTGATGTTGAATTTTTATATGATTCTTGGCTTTCTATTTTAATTATTTCTTTGATAAATTTTAGTAAGAAAATAATGCTTACCTTGTAAAGTGAAATGAAAAGTACATTGCTCCATATTTTGGGGAGGACTTTGTAAAGATTGGTATTAACCAGTTTTTAAATCTAGATAAAACTCAGGTCCTGGGCTTTCATTATTACAGTTATTATTTTGCTAACTTTTTTTTTGTTTGTTTGGTTTTGGTTTTTGGGCCACACCCGGTGACGCTCAGGGGTTACTCCTGGCTATGCACTCAGAAGTTGCTCCTGGCTTGGGGGACCATATGGGATACCGGGGGATCGAACCGTGGTCCGTCCTAGGCTAGCGCAGGCAAGGCAGGCACCTTACCTCCAGCGCCACCGCCTGGCCCCCTATTTTGCTAACTTTTGAGCCATTCTCAATAGTGCTCAGACTTATTCCTGACTCTGCTCAGGGATCATTCCTGGAAGGCTCAAGAAACTATATTATAGGAGTGCCAAGAAGGAACCCCAGTCAGCCATGTGCAAATCAAATACCCTATCACTCCAGCCCCAATTACTGCTTTTATTATTTCTTCTATTTTAATTCATATTTTTAATATTCTTGTGCCAGTTTTGATAATTTATGTCTTTATAGGAATCTGCCCACTAGTTTTCAGTTACATAACCGTGACTCCTATTATTTATAGATTCCTTGAAATACTTTTAATTGGGGATGGGGATTTTCTAAGCTATATTCAGGGTTTTGTGGAAGCACTCTGAGTGGTACTCAATCAGCTGAATGGAAAGGTTCAATATTTGGGCTGCTTACACTATTTGAGGGTTTCTAGAGCTATACCTGTCTTTTCTAGGGAGGCCATGCTGTCCTAAGGATTAAACCTGGGGCCTGAGGCATACATGCCATGTGTTCTAGCATTTTGATTGATCTTCCCACCTCAATTCCTTTGATTTTTAATATTAGTAGTATATTTTCTTTTATTCTTGAGTTTAGTTATTGGAGAGTTCTCTTTTTTTCCTTTACTATTCAAGCACATATTTGTTAATTTCATCAATCTTTTCAAAGAATAAAGTTTGTTTTAAAAAGTTTTTATTTCTTTTTCTAATCTTATCTCTTTCCTTTCATTTCAATTAAATTCTCTTTTACTTTTTCAATGTCTTACAGTGTAAAGTTAAATTATTTCTTGCCTTTAATGGCATATAAATCTAGAGGTAATGTCATTATATTAATTATCACTATTATCTACTTGGCTGCAGATCTGGATAAATTATTGCTTTCTTCATAACAAACCTGAAAGTTAAGCATCCTTATTTTCATTTAAAAAGTAAGAAAACAGCTGAAGAGAAACAAATTGAGTTGCCCCAGACTACAAATTTGAGCCAGTAATTAAATCTGTTCTATATGACTCAACATTACAACTCTTTATTCCCTCACAGAGAGAAAGAACAGAGAATAATTTGGATATCGTGATATCAAATTTCATTTTAATATATGCACCAATAAATTTTCTGGGGGACTCAGTTTCTCAATGCTTTACAAGGTAAAAACCTTATAATTATTCTGATTTTAGTTTTTCAATATTCTGTTATTCTGACCCCCTTCTTTAAAAAGATCGATCTTATTGCCCAGTATCTCAGAGTATTTGTATTTTATTTATTTAATACATATGTTAATATGTGGTAATTTATTAATATATTAACATAGTTAATCTTAATTACCATTGTTGAAGATCAATGTTTATTCATTAATATTGTACTATTTTTCTATCTTACTTTTAATTGTTTAAGGTCATTAAAATACAAGCTCCAGAAGTGAAAGATATGTTAGTCATTCATTATTTCTTTCTTCAACTTTCATCAATAACTGACTCATAAATATTATATATGAATTTATTATTTTAGTAAGCAAGATGTACCTAAAATGTGTTCAGAGAGAACATTGCCGTGTTCCCTAGTAGCTCTTTTTCCAGGAATAAAAGCTTCCTCACAGAAAAATCAAAGAAATAAAAGTGGGAATTCTTCTATAAAATTAAGCTCTTCACAGGAATTATCTTCTGAAATAAATTCCCTTTCTTCCTCTCTCTGAGTTTCCATAATCGTGCACTTGTATAATTAACCCAATTCTATTATCCTCAGGACCAACATCTTTTTTGGGGGAGAGGAGTCCACACCCGTGGCGCTCAAGGGGTTACTTCTGGCTCTGTGCTCAGAAATCACTCCTGACTTGGGAGACCATATGGGATGCCGGAATCAATTCCGCATTCATCTTGATCAGCCACAGGCAAGACAAACTCCCTACCCTGTGCTACCACTCTGGCCCAAGGACCAACTTATTTAGATTTTTCGCAATCTATCCTGGCTATTCCAAGACACTATCTTAGTTCTTATGATAATTACATATTTGCTCCAGAGTCTACACCACTATGAAATCTTTTGAGGTGGTGATTTCAAATTCCAGAAGTGCTTACAATTACCATTATGGATCAGGGATGTTTCCTTTGGACAATTAGTTATGATATGATGTGAAGTTACAGAGTAGAGTCTGAGGGGCTTTTTCAAATCGTATTTCTTTTTTTTTGGTTTTTGGGTCACAGCCGGCAGTGCTCAGGGGTTACTCCTGGTTCCATGCTCAGAATTTGATCCTGGCAGGCACGGGGGACCATATGGGGCACCGGGATTCGAACCGATGACCTTTTGCATGAAAGGCAAACGCCCTACCTCCATGCTATCTCCTGGGCCCCTCAAATCGTATTTCAATGACTGGGATTGAGAAGATGATTGGCAGGTAGGGTTACTATAAATTAAAAATTTGTGTTTAAATTTTTAATTTTGTATTTAAATTATCTATGTGAATAGCCAAGGTCACAATGATAGTGAGAATCAAAATCAAATCTTCTTGCTCCCAGAGGAGTTATTTTGGTCAGAACTGGTACTCAGAATATTCTCTCCTGGATACAAAGGCAGAATATATTTTCTATAATTTCTTCGATTTCATCAACTGGGAATCTGGCTACCCTCTGATGATGGGACGTTCAGTCTAGAGAAGGTCTCTTTGCTCCCTGCCGCTAAGGAAATTGCATTATTGGATTTTTAAATAAACTACCGTCCAGAATATCTGAGAGCCTTTCTCACAGACCTTGACAGGTTTATTTTTTTCTAAATTAAAAAATCCTAGCCTGGGGCATAATGAGAATGTCTTCAGATTTGCAATCAGTGCTTATGTTTCATATTTGAAATGCAAGTTAGAAACAGGAATTTCTAGTGACCTGATGCTGGGACTCTATTCAGTGGATTGCTGACTTCTCTTAATTCAGTTGATATTGATGTGAACTGTCCTTGATCATTATGAGGGGGCAAGAAAGGCGCCCAATCACCCGGCTGCATGAAGGTCATTGTTCTCCTTTCCAGCAGTTTGACAGCAATCAATCAATCAAAATACTCTATATAACTGGGAAAACAAAGGACACATGAAGCACTCATAACTGTGTAGAAGGCCAAGAACACCTCATACAGACTTTCAATTACTTACTGATCTAAATCACAAGAGATTATGAATGTGCACACATAAATTCCAATCAATAAGGTCTAATAGTACAGAGTAATGTCAACACAAAGGGAACATCTTTAGATGATACATGAATTAGAGGTTTGGTTAATTTTTTTAATTCAATAAACTGTTAGGAAAACATTTTAGTCCCCATTAAAATAGCAAGCACACACACAATGGCAGTATGTTGGGATTTTCAGCAAAAGAATTTAGATTTTACACACGTAATTCATAAGCTGTCAAGAAGGCAATGCCTTGGGGATTGAACTAACAAATTATCATTCTACACTATAGGAGGGAAAGTTAAGCCTAATTTTATGCATTTATTTTATATACATGTTTATTAATACCCTCTGATCATACAATAATTAATGTGGCAATCTGGGAAGTTTTTATATAATATATACATTTTAAATTTCAGGGATGGAAATTTAGTTTTACAGTCAATGTTAATTCAGAATATTAAAGCAGATTAGAGAAGTTTGAGAAGTTTATCCAGACAGAACCACCCTAAAATTTTCTGTTGGAGATTGAGAAGTAAAATTCAGAGTAAAACAACTAACCCAACCCTCTCCATTTGTTAAACTCTTCATCTCTCACTCCTTATTTATTTTTTAATCTAGGCCATCTCTGATGGGAACTATTTAACTCACAGACCAAGGATACACTCAGGGCCAGACCTTGAGTTAAGATTGGACTGAGATAAATCATTTAGTGAAGAAATAGAAAAATAATCATAGCTTCACTGGAGTGACTTTTATGGAAGAAATGGAAAGATATCAGGTAGTCTCTTTCTGGTAGCCACTGATTATGTGTAGTTTGGTTCCCAGATCATTTCCTTCAACCTAAACATAATTTGTTGCAAGACTCGAACATCAGTGCCATTCATGATAATTCAGCAAAACTTAACAAACCCAAGGAGAAACATGTTGAAAACTCGTTCCTCCATATGACTATGTTATGACTCAGAATATAGGTAGTGCTCCATGAATCTGATTCCAGCCCCTAAGCTAAGGTCAGCTAACCTAATATTTACCCCAAACTAATCGGTTTCTCTCTCAACCAATTAGACATAGAGTTAAGGTTGGGATGTGTTCAATTTTGGATTATCTGCCTTGAGCCAAGCAAAGAGAGGACAGAGACAAGGAGACTCTAGAGGTTTAATAATTCAATGGAAACAAAACACCAGATACCAAATTCAATGAGTGACTGACTTCTAGTACACTCTCAACTCCAGTTTCCATGAGAAGAATTTGTATTTAGTTTCTGTTTCTGTATCATTCTTATCCTTTCTGCAAGAGTCCCTCCACCATGCCTACCAGATACATCAACTTCTCTGCAGCATCAGATTGCCTTTTCTATTCTTTGTAATAAAAATAGCCTTACTAGAATAATAATGGCTTAAAATGAAGAGAAAATTTTAATCATTTATTTTGGTTTTTTGTTTGTTTTCTTTTGTTCTTGGGTCACACCTGGCAGCACTCATAGGTTACTCCTGGCTCTGTGCTCAGAAATCACTCTTGTTAGGATCAGGGGGACAATATGGGATGCCAGGGATTGAACTCCGTCTGTCCCTGGTCAGCCATAGGCAAGGCAAATGCCCTACGACTGTGTTACCGCTCCAGCCCCCAAATTATAATCATTTATAAAAGATATATTTCCAAGAAAATAAACAGAAGATATATAAAAAGGAATAAGAAACCACAGCAAAGAAACTGGCCATTCTATAAGTACAACAAAAAATAATATTGTTCTTACTGGCAGTAACTAGTTGGGAAATATGACTTTAAAATTTATTATTCACAATAACAACAGAAAACATAAAATGCTTATGAATATCTTTAACAAGAAATATATAAAATGCTTATGAGGAAAGCCACAAAACCTTAATGTGGGATATAAAAATACTTTCTAAATTGGAAGATAAACAGTGTTTGCCAAGCAGATGACTCTTCTGCCTCTTCTTTTTAAATTAATGTATAGGTTTGTCATATTTCCCAATCAGAAACTTGACAAGAGTTTTTGAAACTTAACAGCATGATTCTTAAAACCGTCAACAATAATGGCATATAAATATACCAAAGCCATTTTTGAAAAATAAAAATGGAAACATTTTCTTTCCCAGGGCAGTTCTTTTTAATCCAGAACTGTATCACTAAAAAAGTCTTAAATAAACAATTTGAAACTAATTCATTAGAGACGGAAGAAAAAGCAGAAACAACTGTCAGCATAAAATGAGGGAAATAATAAAAAAATAGATTATAAATTAATGGAAATAAAAAGGGAATACAAAATATAATAAAATCAGTATTGGAGTCTTTAAAAGGAACAGGAAAATTAATAAACTCTTCACTAACTTACCAAGAAAAAGGGAGATGCATTTTTGAAATAAAGAATCTTTTTTTTTTTTTTTGGTTTTTGGGTCTCACCCGGCAGTGCTCAGGGGTTACTCCTGGCTCCATGCTCAGAAATTGCTCCTGGCAGGCATGGGAGACCATATGGGGCACCGGGATTCGAACCGATGACCTTTTGCATGAAAGGCAAACGCCTTACCTCCATACTATCTCCCGGGCCCCATAAAGAATCATTTTTAAAAATGTGAAGTGGGCCAGAAAGATAGAACAGAGGGTAAGGGCATTGCACATGGCCTCCCAAATTATTAAAGGCAAGAATTATAGGCCTATGGTTATATGGTATACTGATGTAAATCTAGGTAATAAAGTAGGGTTTCACAACAGGATAAAATTGGAGATTCAAATTCAAGATCTTCAAAAAAATAAAACAAGAATGAATAAGTAGGACTGCATCAAATTGTTTCAGAAAAATAAGGCAGAGGGAATGGCTGAATTTTTAGAAAGTACCATAACAAAATCAAGATGTTTTTAAAATGAATCTCTCTGGAGAATAAAACTTTAAGCAAAAATATAAATAAATAAAGGTTGTGAGAATTTGTAGGATAATTACAGAATATTTTAAACACCTTTCCACTGACAACAACCTAGTCACAAACTCCTGCCTATGAAGAAATCTTAGAGCTGAATTTTGGAAAACCCATAAAACCAACATTGCAGAGGCAAACAGTAAGCGATGCACCTCGCCCATTGAAGTTGCCTGCATCTCTACATCAGATGGTCACTCTTGGTTTCCAACCCTCAAAAGTATGCTATATTCTTTTGAATCTGTGATTCTCTTTTTCTCTCACTCATACTTAAAAAAATAAAGATATTTAATTTCTATATTTATCTCCTTCCTCAAATACTTTGCTGTAAGTTTTAGTAGTGAAACTGGCAGAGTTTGGAGCAGGCTCTCTTTCCTACAAAAAGCAATTTCTTGCTCCAGTCTGCAGTCAGGGCTCCTTTAGAATTTTGCCTGGAGGAGCTTGGGGTTGGAATGTGGGGGGAACCTGTTTCCAAACCTTGATGGCCAAGTGAACCATAGGTCAACTTGACAGATGCGTCGTGGGGTTGCAGAGATGTTGGTGTCCATGCTGGAAAAGTGCTGATGGCCAGATGACCAGTCCTAACCTTCCAAGCTCTTCCACAGTGAGATCAAGGTGTGTGGAGAAGAAAGCTAGTAGATTTTTTAAAATTTGTTTATCTGTCCATCACTCAGCTAATACCTTCTGCTTCATCCAAGTGACTTGCTTTATTAATTAATTAATTAATTTATTTATTTTTGGTTTTTGGGTCACACCCGGCAGTGCTCAGGGGTTACTCCTGGCTTCATGCTCAGAAATTGCTCCTGGCAGGCACGGGGGACCATATGGGGCACCGGGATTCGAACCGATGACCTTTTGCATGAAAGGCAAACGCCTTACCTCCATGCTATCTCCTGGGCCCCGTGACTTGCTTTATTAAGTGGAATAAAGAACAGCTCTCAAACATTATCGAGTCATCCAGGAATCCTAATCCTTTTCCTACCACAAAACAAAAAGACAGCGTAGCAATTAGGAGAAGATATTTGATACCTCACAAAAGGTATCTTATCAAAAAAGGTTCTTATCAATAATTCAATTCAATAGCAAAACAAAATGATTGATCCAAAATGAAATAGAAAGTAAAGTAGATACTAAAATGGTCTTAGACACTTTAAAAATAAAAGTTAAACATCATATTGTACTATGTATATGTTAAAAAAAAACACTTTCGAGCACCACCAGTTATGACTCCCAAACAAACAAACAAATAAACAAACAAACAAAAGACAAATTAAAATTAAAATATTTTAAAAATATAATCTGTATTTAAATATCAAAGACAAATTTTAAGTTCTATAGGGAATTTTTTTTAAAGATGTGACAATTTAGAAAGTTCATATAAATTGACAAATTTCAATTGGTAAGAAACACTAGAAAATAACATGAAGCAATTTATAAAATAAAACATGCAAATATTAAATAAACATATGTTTTCTAAAGCCAACCTTCCTAGCAATTAAATAAATGCAAATGAAAACAATGAGCTATTATCCTCACCTCTCAAATTAGCAAAACTGGGAAACACAATTCTCCAAATAGAGTCCTAGGAGATAAGCACACTTTTCTGCTGTTGGGAATATAAATTTGTATATCTTTTGAGAAAGCAATTTAACTAATATATCTGCAGCCAAACATATTCGTAAATTTTAAAAGTATTCCCATTTATAAGATCCCCAAAACTAATTTCCAATAAGGTAATAAAGATATGCATTGCAGAGATTTGTGTGTGCCTCTGTGTGCATGTTTTATTAATTGCATAATTAGAAACAAAAATGTACTTAAAAATAGAGGATTGGTTAATTAAATTTGTGCTACATTCTAATGATGGAAATGGAGGTAGTCAATGTATCTGAATCCTGAAAAAGATTTTTAATTAAAATAAATGTTTCTTTTTTTTATCAGTACCACATTCTCAAATATAAAAATAACCTCCTATATAAGTGATGGTATCAATTAAGTTAAAACAAACACCAAAAATATTTCAGACATGAACAGATATCAGAGATTTTGTAGATCAGAGTTAGGAAGAATCTTACAGAAATTTTAAGCTCCTTTTCTATAGCAGTTTATGTATGTATTAAATAAACGTAGTTTTTGTAATCAACGGCCAGAGATAGAAAAAATGGAAAAAAAAATCACAGGATAATGAAGTAAGTTCATTGGTAAAGGTCTTTGCGCTTGAAAGCATTCAACCTACATTGAGAAGTTAAGGGGAAATATTTAATTGGTGATTACAGAAAGTTGGTTCTGGGCGAACCTTCTAGAAGGGCATTCTGGGTTGAAAAATATACTTATAATGTTAAAGAGCACGGCAAGAAATGTACGGAATTATCTGATTGGAGAGAGAAGTAAAATCCTGTAGCTTTTGCTAAGAAAGAAATTAGTAGCTAAACAGTAAGTAATGTGAGACCACAGGATAAGTTTTTGTATGGGGGAAGATAAAAGAAACTAAGAGAAAAATAACACTTAAGTGAAGGAACCAGAAAGATAACTCAGCACATCCTTTGCATGCCGGAGGACAAAGTGTGATACTTAAATACTACATATTCCCTTGAAAGTCACTGAAAGTGGATGACCTTCAACAGAAGAACTGGAAAGTAGTTCCTCAACACCTTTGAAAGTAGTCCTGAACACAAAGACAACAAATTGAGTTCTCTCTCTCTCTCTCTCTCTCTCTCTCTCTCTCTCTCTCTCTCTCTCTCTCTCTCTCTCTCTCTCCCTCCCTCCCTCCCTCAACCCTCTCTTTTTCTTTCTCACTCTCTCTCCCTCTTGTCTTCTAAAGTATCTTTTATGTAAATGCAATCCTTCCATGTACTCCTTCCTTTCTTTTCTCCAATTCTGTTATATTTCATAAATCACTTCAACAGGGAAAGTACTGTGATCCACATTCGACTTTGGTAAAATCAACAGCATTGGTTTTCTCAGCAGGAACTAAGTTTAGAGTGAAGTGTTGCTATGGTTTCAAGATTTTTTTTTTTTTGCCTTGTTTGAAACTTTCTGATATGGGAAGGTGGTTTTATACCTGGTAACTGAGGATTTCCTCAGCCAATTAGATCTTGACTTGATAGTAAAAATCAGGCAGTATGCCTCTTTCTTTCAAGATACTGTCCTACATTGATGCAAGATAGGGTACTGGCTGGGTAACAAAGAATTCCCACTTCGGCAACTTTATAATGAAAACTAAAACTACTCAATCTTAAACTTGACTACACATTATAATCACCAAGGAAGCTTTAAAAACCACTGATGCTCAGATCACTTCCCCAGAGAATATGATTCAGTAGGTTTGGGGTATAGTCTGGGCATCAAGAGTTTTAATAACTTCCCAGGAGAGTAAAATATGCTAAAATATATGGAAACAATTATCTATAGGGATTGGAAAACAAAATGTCTAATAGTTTAAACAGACATGATCACATCACTTACAAGGATAGATTTTTAGCTTTCCACTTGCACATGGAAGTAAATTTCATGTATTAATAAGTGTTATGGTTCTTTATAATCTAGTACTTGGTGAACCCTATTCCCCCTGAGATTCTCTCAATAGAAGGTCTTTTGCCTGCGTATTCCTTCAATCCTTTGCTCCAGAAATAGGAAATAGGCAAAACTATTCTATTTTAATTGACTGCTATCTGGAGAAGAGTGTTTAGAAATATGTTCAAACGGGCCAACTGGTCTCAGATGCATTGGTGAGGAAGTAAATAAAGACAAAACTAAATATCTAAGTCAAAGCCAATGATAATAGAATCAAGGAACCTAAACTTTAACCATCTAAACCCAAAGGGCCTGTTCTACTGGCAGACCAGGTGGCCAAGGGTGGTGGATTGAGATGCACTCTGGGGCCATTGGTGGAGGGAGTTTGGCAGCGGTGGCGGGAAGGGCCCTGACTCATTGTAGATCTGCATTCAACTGTGAAGGACTCTGTAGATCATAATCGTTGCAATAAACTAAAATTAAAAGAAGAGACAGATCCTGAAACTGTTAAAACACTCCACTAAAAAAAAAATCGGATCCATTAACAAAGTATATCTTGGACATGAAATGGAAAACAAAGTTCTAGGCATTTGGAGACTGGTATTCTTTTTTTGTGTGTGTGTGCCACACCCAGTGGCGCTCAGAGTTATTCCTGGTTCTCTACTCAGAAATTGCTCCTGGCTAAGGGGACCATATGGGATGCCAGGGATTGAACCTTCATCTGTCCTGGGTCAGCCGCATGCAAGGCAAATGCCCTACCACTGTGCTACCACTCCAGACCATTTTTAATTATTTTAAGACTGGTATTCCTTACCTCTGTCCCTATTCTTTATCTGAAATGTCCTCCAGATAATCTTCAAAATGTGGACAAAAGACTTCATGATTTCCTGTTGTTCCAAATTCTCCCTTGTTCCTCATCCTTTATCAGGACTTTATCTGAATCCTCTCGGTACTATATAATCATGTTTAGAATAGAAATCAATATGAAACCGATTCTCAAGCTCTAGCTTGCACTGGAATCCCTGGGAGTTATATTAAAAGACATATCCAGAATTTCTGTTTCAAAACCCTGGCATATTAAATTAACATGGCCTGCTTGTTATATTTCAGATGCATTTATCAATGACAGATACAATCTATAATCTCCTATAAGACGTGTCTCAACTTCATTTCCATCTTTGCATATTTTGAATGCTTTAGAAAATTCTGAACATGATAGGTATTTATTTTTCATTGATTTACAGCATGGAAATCCAAGATCAATATATGATAAATGATCGGTACAGATAAAAATGCCATTTATTGGTTTAAAATGGCAAACATTCAGAAATGACAGATTATGTTTCATCAAAAAAGATAAATAGAGATAATTTCTGTCTTGGCATCTGGTCACAGCAATTGAGGAATATCTTAGAAAAGATGCCAGACTCAGAACCAAAAAACACACATACTTATTGTTTTCATCAGTCTCAAGGAAGCAGGCCCCCAATTTGGCCTTCAAGACCTAAAAAGTGAGATCAAGAAGCGAAGGGGTAGTCACGGAAAAGTGGAGAGATGCCTGGAAGATTTTCATTTTGTATCTGTGTGAAATATATCTCCATTGACCTACTGAAAGTCACCCCAAGGCAGGTGGGTAGGTGAGGAAGTTAATAGATAAATGAGATGACACTCTGGAAAATTTTCTTCAGCTCTCACTAGCTAAGTTTTAAAAGCCATTTCAGCAATTGTTCATAGCTGTCAAAAGTCTCGATCAGATCCATAGGCTACTGTGGAATTTGCCCAGTCTGTTTGGCCAATCAAAATGTAAATGGCAGATAAATTTAATCCATAAACCAACTCGTCTTCCTGAAGCCATTTTGAAAGTCAGGAAACGCAATTTGACTCTTCCTCGAGACTGCCATATGCGAAACATTTCTGCAGATTGTAAGCGTTCATTTGGCCACACAATTCATGGAGGGTTCAGTGGAAGCAAGGACAGTGTTGAGTTTATAGGCAGAGAGACATTCTTGTCACCCATCTGTTTCAAGAGAGCTGGCAGGTTCAATTATATGGGTGTCATTTATGAGAAATGTATAAATTGATATGAATATGCATGATATCTGCTCACAAAAAGTGGTTTTAAGGTTTGCTTCTGGGGTGTGAGATTAAAAAGTCATGAACTTTCTATGTGTCTCATGGGCAGTCTTGCTTTCTAGAACCGGCAGTGGGTGTCTGGATGCATGATTATGTATATACATGTTGCAGCCTATCTTTTCCACAAGAACTA
Source organism: Crocidura indochinensis (assembly GCA_004027635.1). Taxonomy (NCBI): domain Eukaryota; kingdom Metazoa; phylum Chordata; class Mammalia; order Eulipotyphla; family Soricidae; genus Crocidura; species Crocidura indochinensis. Next base: position 20,276 of record PVKC010003752.1, read on the forward strand.
TAAATCTCTACATTGAACGAAAAGATTTACAGCCCAGACAGAATGGCTCCAGGCTTCTTTGAGGAAGCATTTTAAGAGACATACTCCAATGCTCTATATTTTTTTTAAGTCACAATAAAATATCTTGCAAAAACTTTAAACTCAGGAATGTCTACAATGCAGATTTTGAATTTAATCACTTTTCCCGTGGTCTTTATATTGAGGATGCTTACCTCCATGTAATAATTCTTGATAAAATATTGTCACACCTACCACTGAAGTGAGTACATCAAAGGTGAAGAAATTGAGGTGGGGTGAATCAGTAAGGTGGTCAAAATAAAATCAGAAAATAGTAATAGGAGAAACATTTGAACAAGTTATGTGAAATATTCTCCATTTTTTACTTATTTTTTCTACATTACATTTTTGTTCGATGCAACACTAGGTTTGTTTCTGTACCCATTTCCTATGACTGCTGCAACAAATTACCAAATGTTTTGTGATTGAAAAAAATAAAAATAATTTTCTTATAATTATGGAAGTCAAACTTCTAAAATGCGTTTTGCTAAGTAAACTCTAATTCTTATTCCAATTTGGTTTTCCTTTTGGCTCTAGCGATTAATCTATTTCTTATCTTTTGCCCATATCAAATTGTATAAATGAAGACATTAGTAAAAATGAAAAAGAAGCCTTGACTCTTTTCAAAACTGTCATGTGGAAACCTTCTTTCTCATGTTAGCTTGTCTAGAGTTTTTGTGTAATTCCCTGGGTCATTTTGGTGGATTTTTCGGAATTATTTGGGCCCACAAGACAGGGACACGAGACACAAGATAGGGATGCTTTCTCCATTCTAAGGTGAACTGATTACTATTAGTCCACATATACACCCCAATTGAACTTTGCATAATGTATTCAGAAATTCAGACATTCAGACATACTCATCTCTGATCATCTATTACTTGCCCTATCGAAGTTCTTTTAATATTTCTAATAGGTTTATTAAGTAGAGGACATTTTCGGGATATTAGAAAAGAAAGAGACTTGGTCCAAGAATTTGTTTTCTGCTATTCTTATTCTGGTTTGTTTCTGTATAGAGTATAATCATCATATTAAAGCAAAGTTCTATTAGGTGTTATTTTTCTATAGAACTGATTTTATTAGGGTCCCATAACTACTCACTGCCCATGGTCCAGTAGTCAGAGGTGATAACACAGTCTTTGTGTCATTGTTCCAGTGATGCCTTCCTACTACTGGTACCTTTAGCCCTTCAAGTATTTATTGATAATCCTTCCACAAAACTATTTTCATTCTCTCCTTTAAGTGTGACATCAATTTCTTTTCAGTCCCCTGGTTTATAAATGAAGAAAACATTTTCCCAAGCCTAATCTTTCCCTTTCACTACATGTAACTAGACCATGGGATAGCAACCATGACAGAATAGTGAATAGCATAGTTTTGTTTTGTTTTTCAATTGAATCTCCTTGAGTTACACAGTTAGCAAGTTATTTATGATTGAGTTTCGGGTATACAATATTCTGGGTCCACTTCCCTCCATCTATGGCACAGTTACCTTATGCCCCAAAATCTGTCTCTAGGGAAAGCACTTTATAATTCATTTTTCAGCACTCTGTTCTTCTCTGGAATGCCATTTCCTTCCACCAGCCATATACTACCCTTCCCTGACTATTGTCATTGGGCATATTTTATTCATCTACTATGTTTATGTTTACCCCCACATGAAAGAGATTATTCTCTGTCCCTCTGCTGAACTTCCCTCAACATGATACTTTCTAGATCCATCCACATGGCAGCAAACTGTATGACTTCACCTTTCCAGTTTTGAATGGCATGCATTCTTTTAACTGTAATGTACATTTCCCTCTTTCCTATATAGGAAATATAATCAGAGTTAAACTGATAGGGATTATTAAAAACAATTTTGGCAATAAAAAGTGATCATTCCCTCTGGTCGAAAACAACCCAACAAATAATGAGGGAAATCTTCATTTCTTAATTATAATGCATTTAAGAACTCTAGAACAACCATGTCTATAGCATATCTAAGCCCCCTCTCTGGCTTACTCTTATTAAATAAATGCCAAATTCTTTACTATATGCTACTTATCCTACCTTGTATACTCTTGTCTATATTTTTTCTGTCTCAATTTGTACTATATTCTTCTCCCTCCCTCTTTTCTACTTCTATCTTCTTGACCTTCATTATATATTCTTTGTTTCTAGAAACATTTTTTCCCACGTAGGATCTTTATTCTTGCTCTCTCTCTCTCTCTCTCTCTCTCTCTCTCTCTCTCTCTCTCTCTCTCTCTTACTTTGAGTGCTCAATGTCACACCTGGCAATGCTCAGGACTTACTTTCGGCTCTGTGCTCATATATCATTCCCAATAGTACTCAAGGGATCATGTGTGTTGCAAGGCAAGCACCCTATTCACTGTACTCACCCTACCCTCTTTATCTCTTATCCTCACTCTCTTTATTAAAAACCTTATTTTAATATCATTAAGGTTTTAGTTTAAACATCGTGGCTTACAAAATTGTTCATAATACAGTTATTTTAGACCTTTAATGTTTTAACACCAATCCCAACACTAGTGTGACTTTTCCTCGACTATTTTCCTCAGTTTCATACATTTCCCCTCAAGTCTCTCTCCGTGGCTGGCATAAACTATTTTATTATATATTTCTTATTACAGAAAAATGGTAAATAAATTATCCAAAAATACTCGAGTAAAAGAAAATTGGTAAAAATTGTGATATCTCAAAGTGATGTTATCAAAGTCCTTGTGTGGGGATTTACTGAACATTTTTTTTGTAGCTAGTTAAGCAGTCTGATTTATTGAGGATTTTGTGTTATTGAGCTGAGTGGGCTCATATGCTACTTTTTCATCTAATTTAATGGATTAGGCTGTCAGTATTGTAGAATTTGGAGGCATCATATGGCCTCAGGCTCCAGGATATGTAGAAATGATACTATTCAGCCCAAAGTTTTCAGCCTGAGGACTGGTGTACCTGATGTCTCTTCCAAGATTAGTCATGAAGCATATGCTAGAACTTTTAACATATGTTCTAGCATATATGCTAGTGGCTATGGGGTGTGGGTGTGACTTCCGGGGCTTCTAGCATTTAAACAGCCCAGCTTCTGAAGTTCAAAACTACACTTGGAAGAGATGCTAAGTACATAAAACTCCCAGGTACATTTGTTCTCTTATCCTAAAAATGTGTGTGCCTAGATCATTAAATGACCAATCCTTCTTATAATTGGAATCTTGGCACAAATGGCACGTCATTAGGGAACCATCCTCTAAGAACCTAAATAACTATTCCATCACATCATCCATTTTCTTTCATGGTATGCATCATCTTAAATTCATTGAAGTGTCTTCTACATTTTTCTCTTGTTCCCATGAAATATACACTCTAAAGTAAGAGTGAACTTATATTTTGTTATTAAGCAGAGTGACTGCCATTTCATCAAAGTTATTAATAAACTCTCAAGTTTAATGATACTGGTTAATAGTACACAAAATCAATTATGTCTCTGGCATAGCCCTAATTGTTCCATTTAACTATGATCATTCACATTCATTCACATTCATTCTTTGAAGCAAATGTCATGAGGTTGATTGTATTGCTATTTTTATTTTACAAATGAGAGAACTGAGATGCTAATGAATTTGATATTGTCTATTGATCTGTAATCAACTACTACAATTTATATAGTTGGAAAAATACTGGTAGAGAGGTGAGAGGTTGTTGAATATAGGTAGTGCCTATTTTATTTAATATTTACTTTAATACAAAAACATTCTTTAGTTTTCCCATTCATGTTTTCTTAACATTCTCTTTTCATCTTTGCCTGATCAAGTGTGACCCCTACATAAAATGTTTTTTGGGCCACACCCGGTGACACTCAGGGGTTACTCCTGGTTATTCACTCAGAAGTTGCTCCTGGAAGGCACGGGGGACCATATGGGGAACCTGGGGATCGAACTGCGGTCTGTCCTAGGTTAGCACAAGGCAAGTCAGGCACCTTACCTACAGCGCCACCGCCCGGTCCCCATACATTTTTATATTTATCCTGAAAACTACTGCCTTATTATCTTCATATTTCAGATAAATGCATTCCAGGTAAAATAAGAATCAAATCACATCAGAAGACTATGCAAACATATAGTCTAATTGCTGATTCTTTAAAGCATAAATCCTCACTGATATAGTCAATGTCCAGTAGGGCATAGTAGGTATTTAATAACTGATAAATTTTTAAAAAATTGCATGCTAACTTCATTGAGTAATAATTGTTTAATATATACAAATTTATAACTTCTAAACCACTGCTTGATCCAAAGTTTAGGCCGATTATCTAATCTCAAATTTCAAAGAATACTTGAATCAATATTCTGAATTTTCAGAAAAGGAAATTATGTGTTATATGCTTTAAAGGCACTGAAAGTATAAGACGTGACTCAAACTGACCTTCAATGAATGTAGGTTGAGTTGAATTAGAATGAACTTTGCCAAAAGGCTTTGCTAAATGTTGACAGATGTTGTGCAGGTGGGTGAGGAAGGAGGGACAAGCTGGGGAGTAGGTCTCTCTGGTTCAATCCAATTGGGAAACACTGGGTTAAAAGGAGTTTAGCAGGTTTTCTCCCTTCAGGGCTCCTCCATTGCTTTGATATGCAAATATGCTGTGAATCTCTAAGTGGGGACATTCCTGAGCAGAATTTACAAAACATGTGTTTGTCATAGAAGGCTTTATTTTACAAGAAAATGTATAAGATTAGTACTCCACTAAAAAATGCTTGGCAAAATGTTGAAGTTAATTAAACAGAGATCAAAATAAAATCTCCAAGATGAATTTTTCTAGCTTCTTCATTGTCTTTAACATGAAAAATGGAGTTTGATAAAGTCACCTGCCTCAAAAAGTTGTCAAGAAGATTAAACACAATGAATGTATTTAAAGAATTTAACAATCTCAACAGATGTTTACTATTGTTTTGTAGGTGAAAATGTTCCAATGGCTATGACAGAGGGTTTAGAGGTATATGTGGGAATCAGACCAAAGCATGGACAGATTTCATGATCTTAGGTAAATAAAGGAGTCACTCTTATGTTATTCACTACTTACAAATATGTGTAATGGTATTGCTGTTAGCCTAACTTGGAGTTGTTTTGAGGAGTAAGGACTTAATTCAAAAATTTGTACTCAGAACCCATTTAATAGTTGGTAGCTCTCAGTCATGAGAAAATACTTCCTGTTTCCACGATGCAAATGTTTTAAAAGATGCCATATCTTAAGCTATGATTTTAGTATGGTAGGGTACAGAATTGAAGGATACACCCACACACATGGAATAAAGCTGAATAAAACTTTATTTGCCTGCCAATAGCTCCTAACTGACTGGGTCAGGTTTCTCTCTAAAAGGAGATGAACTCCGCCAAAGGTCATGAATGGGATTATATAGGAAATGGATATAGGAAAGATCTAGCATTTTGATTATCTTTAAATGATTGGTTATTGTCTAAGGGTACCTTCCTACTGCTCGCTTGTGTCCTTCTCTGATAGGCTATCTGGTATGGCCAAGTAGCTTGGGGTGTGTTAATAAAAATAGGCTTGAAGAAACCTAGCATGTGGCTCACATCACATGGTCTTTACAAAATGGCAGCTCTCTTTGTTCAGAACGTAAAAGAGACCTGCTATGTGGCCTTTTCAAAATGGCATCCCTCTTTTTTCAGAACCCAAGTCCCAACAAGTAAACTTGACTGGAAACTTAGTGAAGGCTTCAGAGGACATGCTCAAAACCATACTCGACTTGATCCAAACTGGAGTGATTAAAGAATATTCCAGGAACAAGATAATTTAGATAGAGGAAACTCAGTTGAATGAAAGAAAATGTACTAGTTAGTCTGACACAATGGAGGCTTTCAAAGTTTAAGACTCATCTAAATTTCTTGAGTGACACTTTTTCTTCGAGCTGTTTCAGATAGAAAACTTCTGATTTCTATAGATTAGCTAGCCCTGAGAGGGGAAGCAAGCCAAAGACATATACCTGATTTGGGAAAAAGATTAAATTGTACACAAGCCATTATAAACCAAAAACATAAAGGGACAAGAAATGCATACATGTGCTGATTCTGTCAGCTGGCAAGGGTCAACTTTGAGGACCTGAGGGCATTTCCCTCAGTTCAAGAAGAAAGGTCCCAGGCTGATGATGCTTTATTTCCTTATAATAGTGCTTATATAGGACCAAAGAAGGAACTGAGTAGGATAGCTAAAGGGTTAAAAGATATAACCAGGGTTTTATATATATATATATATATATATAAAATATATAAAATATATATTTATAAATATATATAATTTATATATATAATATATATAATAATTTTTATATATATATATTTATATATATATATAATTTATATATATATATATATATATATATAGCTCAGCAAAAACAATAGGCCTTAGGAGTGCTCTGGATCAAAATAGTATTGATAAATATTTTAACTAGGACTCTCTGTGATGGAGGATGAATGGCACAAGGTCAAGACCATTAGGGCTGATCACACAATACTACTACCAAAAATACATAATAATATGAATAATAATCACAGGGGATGGTATATTGACCATCTTTGTGTTGTCCATCTCCATCTCTGGTATGGTGGTGTCTCCAAAGCTTACAATCTCAAGGAAAATCCCTAGAACAATTGATCTACAGGGGTTCTATCTGCCAGGCAGTTGGTTTGGGAAGAGTGTCAAAAAGGACATCCAACAGATATAGTAATATTATAAGTGAACATTTGCTCTGGTAAGTAGGAAAAAGAAAGGAAATCTATTGATTTTCTTTAGCCACCCTGTCACCTAAGCTTAAAAAATTTAAGACTATATGAAAGTCTAAGATGAGCCCTTGCTTGGCACAAATGTTCATGTACAGCCAGCTCCATGAGACAGCTGTCAAACTTGAACCTGAAGTCCACTTCTTCTGTATCAAGAGGAAAATGATACCTGCCACCCAATTTCTCTGGGAGTTGTAGGCAGAGGCTGAAGTGGGGAGCAGCTCTGCAGAAAATGAAAATCAGCCCCAATCTTACTAAGGCCTTTGGGATTCATCGCCTTTTCATCACAGAAAAGAAACTCAGGAGAGGACAAATACTAAAGTTAAATGATTGCATTGAAAATATAATGAGAGGAAAGCAGAGAGGTAGGTTAAAATATATGAGAGAGCATGAACCTTCTACAGAGTGAAGAGAGCCAGTACACATCCCAAGTTGAAACCACAGAAGTAGAAAAATATGTTCCAAGAGAGAAGTTGTAGGCAAAATGAATACAGACACCATGCACCCAGGTGACATGGTTTTGCTCTTTCTCTGTCAAATTGGTTTACCCAACTTGATTACCTAATTGATTTAAATAGGTTTTCACATTACCTAAACTGCCTACCACCCCCAATCTGTTGCTAGGTTGGTAATCAAGAGAAAAAAATTGTAGAAGTCCATGGTCTTTTCATATTTGTTGCTTGGCATTGGTTTTAGAGATGAAGACTCTCCTTCCAGGGAGTCCAGCCACCTCCCCTCACAGGGACCCACTGGTGCTTGGGCTTGGAATTTGGGCTTTCAAGAAGTCTGAGATGGATCTTTTGTGTCAAATGTCTCCATGTCTTCTGGCTAGTTTAGATTTCATGGCTTTTTTTTTTTTTTAAAGTGCATTACCAGGGCCTTCTATCTTTCTGCCTGCAAAAGAAATTGGGGTTAATGCTGAAATGTTCAGAGTCAACTTTATAAAGACAATAAAATAATTTTAACCTATCCTGGAAAGGGATTAATGTAGTCAATTCTAGGAATTTAGGAAACAAAGAATGTATAACTTTCCAGACCAGATTAATAAAGCAGAAGAGCCTAGGTCAATTCTAGTTACTATGGGTCAACATGGAGCCATGTTGAGTGTTTAGAATATCTTTATCATAACTGCTTATCTTATCTTAGTAATGAGGGTCTCAGACTGACAGACCTTTACAATGAAGACTTAAACTAAGCATCTTATATTTTGAGGGGGGGGGGTTTGTATACCAGCTCACTTAATACAATATTACGAATGAAAAATTAGGGCTTAAAGAGGTGAAATGATTTTCCCAAGGTAATTTAACTAATATATGAAAGATAATATTCAAGCTCTTGCTGGTAAGAAGATAGAGGCAATGTATGTTGGGAAAAACACTATTTGAAACCTAACCCAGCCACAAGACATGGAGGTTTTGAGGTTTTGGACACAGAAGGCCTATCCTAGGAACTCAGAAAACCATTCAAAATGTCAGACCCCAACACAGTTGGACCCCTGAAAGGAGAGATACCATGAATGCAAGGACAAAGGCTACAATGGTAACTCAAGAACGGACATGCAGGGAATGGAGGGATAGTGCAGTGGTAGGGAATTTGCCTTTTACGCAGCTAAACTAGGACAGACCTCAGTTCGATCCCAGTGTCCCATATGGTCCCCACAAGCCAGGAGCAACTTCTGAGCACATAACCAGAAGTAAACCCTGAGCGTCACTGGTGTGACCCAAACACCAAAAAAAAAAAAAAAAAAAAAAATGGAGAAAAGAATGGGCATGCAAAGTTCAAAGATTTTTCCTCAGGATAAAACCCTTTAACTCTAACTTTTGTGAGAAATTTAAGCAAAAACAGATATAGAAAGTATTCCTATTTAGCTTATTTCAAAAAGCTACTTATTTTTTCCCATTAAAAAAGCCAATATTCTTTCTTGAGTATGTATATTCCTTTTTTTCCTTCTTTTACCTTCCCTCCCTTTTTCCTCAAATAAACTTTACTATTCATCTCCGGAAATTCTTTTCTGTCAGGGAAAGGTGACTGACCCACAAGTCTAGAGAAATTTTAGGATTGACTTTTCTTTTCTGCAAACAGCAGTTCTTTGCTTCGGCCAGAGTCCACAGGGTTCTGAGAAATAGGGTGTCAGGAATCAATCATTTCCATCCTGGTGCAGAATAAGTGGATTTGAGGCACAGCTTGAGAGGTTGATGGACACAAACACACCTATGTTGTTCAGAGGCTCATTGTTGACTTTATTCATGCCTACATTTCTTAGGCACTTCCCTAGGTGTCAGGTTAGGTAGAGAGGGAAAGGATAGATTTCTTTCACAAAGTTGTCACCTCTTCCCCACTTCCCATGAGCCACCCAGGGAACCCTACTTTTTCTACTGGTAGAGGTCAAAGTATCCCAACAGCAAAACATAATTAGGCTAACTTCAGAGACAATTCTCTCAACTACTATGCTTGTCTGCCTTTCCACTTCTCCCAGTTGCTGGGCCCCATTCGCAAAGCAGGATATAGACTAAATCTAATATTTCAATTACAGCTTATTACTTCAGGTGGTATGCTCAGGAGAGACTGAGTTGTCAGGATTCACCCGAGAGAGCCCCTGGAGTCTTAATTAAGATTTTTCCAAAGTTTGTGCAGTGTGCTTCTTGCCTGAGCTGAGAAAACTTCAGGTGGATTATCTGGCTTTTGGACACTTTACATATATTAGCATGCTCATGATTGTTTAGGCAAATAGAATGAACTATCCAAAGTCCTATGAAACTTATAAAGAATCTAAGGATGATGCTATGAGAAGCACGAGGCAGGGAGGCAGTTGCTCTAGAACCCCTGTAATCACTACGTCAACAAAACTTAGATACCTAGCTCCTACTCTGATAAAATTGATTAGATTAGAGAACACCAAGCACCATCATGTCTTGAAAAGGAAGCTCTAATTCTGAATCTGAATGATATCAATGAGTTTTAATCCCCTTTCTTCAATAGTCTTAGAATGTTTTAATCCCCTTTCTTCAATAGTCTTAGAATGTGTTTTTGAGCCAGAATATTGTAAAGCTAGTATGTGAATTTGAGGACCTGCATTCCAAATCCTGTTCTTTCTATAAATCGGTGTATGGGCACAGAAAACTAAGAGGGATCAGGAGACAGAAAGATTTGTGAGCTTAATGACAGATCCATACACAAGAGAGCTTTCATCTGTGAGTAAGATGCATAGAGGCTTGGGTTAACTAAAATCCTTGAGTTCAGATAATGAATCCTATGTCCAGTTCTCCATAGTTATCAAGCATCAATCTCTTCCCCTTTCATGGTACCTCCTGGTGGTGACTAAAGTCATAGAATTTCTAGGTTGTCACATTTTTTAAATTTATTTTATTTAAAAATCATGTATTAAATAATAATACATGCAATATATGTACTGTGTATATACTATGCAATATGTACTACATAGTAGTATTACATAGTTGATCATAATACTTTTGTTGCCAAGTTAGTTGAAATGGAAATATTAGAAAATAATTAAAAACACAAAAGAAAGACAGAGAGAAGAAAGAGAAATAAAGAAAGAAAGAAAGAAAGAAAGAAAGAAAGAAAGAGAAAAAGAAAGAGAAAAAGAAAGAGAAAGAGAAGAGAGAAAACGAGTACAGCGAGCTAGAGGCAAGGTCTACCCAGCATGGGGTTTGGGGAAGCCCCATGTGGAAGGCCTTCTCTCTAACTTGAGTGTGCTGGGGGCCTTTTTGGGCTCCTAGCTGTCCCCTCTTTGGCCCCTGGTCTCCAGGCCTTCTGGGGTGGCAGCCCAGGCGGCCAGACCAGGTGGGTTGGGGGGGTTGTCCCCTCCTAGATGGGGTCCCAAGCTTTCCCCGCCCTTCCCCTAGCTCTGGATTGGGATGAGCCCAGGGTGTGGAGCGGACGGATCCTGGCTTCTGGCTCTCTGTCTATCCTTTCTTGAGCTGGAGGCAGGGTCTATCCAGCATGGGGTTTGGGAAGCCCCATGTGGAAGGCCTTCTCTCTAACTTGAGTGTGCTGGGGGCCTTTATAGGCTCCTAGCTGTCCCCTCTTTGGCCCGGACCTCCAGGCCTTCTGGTGTGGCAGCCCAGGCGGCCAGACCAGGTGGGTTCAGAGGGGGGTTGTCCCCTCCTAGATGGGGTCCCAAGCTTTCCCCGCCCTTCCCCTAGCTCTGGGGTGGGATGAGCCCAGGGTGTGGAGCGGGCGGATCCTGGCTTCTGGCTCTCTGTCTATCCTTTCTTGAGCTGGAGGCAGGGTTTACCGAGCATGGGGTTTGGGGAAGCCCCATGTGGAAGGTCTTCTCTCTAACTTTGTTGTGCTGGGGGCCTTGATAGGCTCTTAGCTGTCCCCTCTTCAGCCCCCGGCCTCCAGGCCTTCTGGTGTGGCAGCCCAGGTGGCCAGACCAGGTGGGTTGGGGGTGTGTGTCCCCTCCTAGATGGGGTCCCAAGCTTTCCCCGCCCTTCCCCTAGCTCTGGGGTGGGATGAGCCCAGAGTGTGGAGTGGGCGGATCCTGGCTTCTGGCTCTCTGTCTATCCTTTCTTGAGCTAGAGGCAGGGTCTACCCAGCATGGGGTTTGGGGAAGCCCCATGTGGAAGGCCTTCTCTCTAACTTGAGTGTGCTGGGGGCCTTGATAGGCTCCTGGCTGTCCTTTCTTAGGCCCCCGGCTTCCAGGCCTCCTGGGGTGAAAACCACGCGGGGGGCTAATGCCCCTGCCCGCACTGCATATATTAAGAATTTTCCCCATCCTTATGTTATTGTTTGTGTATCCGGAATGTCTACTTGTATTCTGCCCTTTCCCACTCCCCTACAAAGCTTCTTTTTTACTCCTTTACTCTTACCATCCCAAACACCACTAACCCACATTACTCTTTTTAGCTTCAGTGCTTCACAATCCTAATCACAGACCAACACCATGTGTTGTGTTTAACAACCCTGAACTCTTTCAAAAGACATTCAATGGACACGAATTTCTTTTGAATATTTTCTTTCTTTTTTCTTTGACATTTATAAATCTTACTAAATATTCTCTTGACAAAGACGGCTCTAACCACTTTTTTTCTTCTCTTTATGAGTTGTTCAATAAGTAATTCTGGTGATAGAATCCCCCAGTTAATGCTTTTGATTGAACCATGTCATTGAGTTTGTTGGACTTGTTCTTGTGCTCCCCATATTCGCCAATAACACCACGTGGCATTCTTCCTTTTTGCATAGACACATTAAAATGGGAAATTACTATCCATATAAATAAGATCTGATTTAATAGAGATTGGAACACACAAATCTTGTAGTGTAAAGAGACCTTATACCCTGAACACTGACATAATGACCTGGCACAGGCCTCAGAAGAAAGGGCATTATCCATTCACCTCTGAACCATGGAAGCCATACACGAAACATCCAAGTTGTCTATAACATCACCAGGAAACAATCCTCTATCACGGAAGACCCTACCACTGCTTAAAAGTCAAACTGCTCAGAATTGTCTTCCCTTAACACTGAGAAGACTAACAAGGACCTGCTTACATGATAGGGCTTCATGCATTGCCCTTTAATTATGAGGTGAGGCAGGAGGACGCTCCACATCCTAACTTCAATGCAGGATATGCAGATTCAAGGATCTTTGATACAGAAACATGATACCAACAACAGAGACTGTAAAAAATAAAAGTGTGTTGGCACTACAATGTATTGGATTGCACTATCTAGCTTGCCTGGAGCCTAGAGTTGGTCTTATGCCAGGAAACTTCAGGTATAGGGTCTCTTTGTATTTAGGCCAAGGTTATTTCTTTCCATTGCCCCTCATATTTTGGTGGGCCTATGCAAACAACAATTGCCACTCTAACACCGTTTTTTACTGTGCTCCTTTGACTCTAATCCTTACAAAAAACCCACTTAAATTTTTGAGGTTAACTTAAACTAATATGCATGTACATGGAAATGTTAAAAAGTAGTTTGCCTCTAATGTTTAAGAAGTTACATAAGTTTTATGGCTTTAGATAGCCTTGTGTGCTGTTAAGAAACATTATAATGTATATAATTATATAATATTATAACTATAATATTATAATCTGGGGACTTGACAAACAAAGTAATTGTACATGGATTCTGTTTTATTTATTTTAATGTTCGTTGGCCGAAAGTTTAAAGTTAACATATCAGCAAGGGGACTTCTTCTGAGAATTATGTTACTTGTGATTGTCCTTCCACTGTAACCTTACCTTGTCCTCTCTCTTTGCATCTTTGTTCTCATAATTAAAAATAAAAAAATATTAAAAAAACCTGGAGTACAGTAATAAGACTATTAGTGAAAAATTATTGATTAAGTCATTGTCAGAAGGTTTTATAAGCTCTTGTTGCTAATTGACTATTCTGTAACTTCATATGTTTCCATAACATTAGGTTGCTTCAGATACACATTGGAATATAAATTGGCATATATAATAGGATGACGGTATTCAACAAAAATAAAGTTGTCTGCCACTCAGTCCAGGAATTCCAATCTCTATTTATAATATTGAGGCTTTTGTGGTCTTCAGCTGCCAGGTCTTTGGAAAGTACTAGAAGGCAGGAGGATGCCCACACTCACTCAAAAAAAATTCCTCATGTTATCAGCTCAAATATCAGCATAACTATTTTTGTTGGCATTTCTACAAAGTCATAGAGAAGGGATGAAGCAGGGCAAAATGGTGGTTGTGGATTAGTACTTTTTATCAATCAAGTACTTTTATCAATCAAAGCCATGCTTATGTTCCACAGTGGATCAGGGCAGGACATTGAAGCTTTGTACCATCTCAGTTGGGCTGTTTTAAAACAGAGACCAGAAGGAAAGGGGAAGAGGCCAAGATGATGGGAAAAGAAAAATACTCATGAGTTTAGCAGTTAATACTTGCTAGGATCTGAATTGGGTGCCTCATAGATCTTATCTGATTAATCTCTTAAGAGACCTACAAAGAAGACATTAAAAGGCAGCTTTACTGATAAGAAAACTAGTCCAAGGGGTAAAGATGTCACGGAGTTGGACATATGTAGAATTGAGATGTTGATCTCTGGTTCTGAAGCCCATCAGATATTCCCTATTTCTATCTGCCTCTGTGTCTTCAGCACCTAATTTTTCACATTTAATCTATGCAGGCAAGTTCCTTTACCTCTCTGAGCCTCAGAATGCAGTAACAGTTCTTTCCTCTTCTAGAAGCTGGAAGAATTTAAATATATTTGATCACATTTTTAAAGCACTAGCATTTTAGTAAATATAAAAAGAGTTATTAGGGTCAGAGAGTTAGAACCATGGGTAGGAAATCTGTTTTGCTGACCTAGGTTTGATCCCTCATACCCATAAAGTTCCCTTGAGACCTCCTGGGGTAATCCCTGGGTTGCAGAGCCAAGAGTGAGTCCCAAGCACTACCAGGTGTGGCTCAAAATGGAAGAGAGAAAGAACTACATGCACATTTACAAACTTACTATATTTACACATAGTATATTTTATATACTGTTATATGTCCTTTTTAATAAACATATTGTTTATAACATTGAAGATCTTCAATTATGTTGTTTTCTTAAAGTTTCCAAAACCTATCAAAAATACTAAATTGGGATTCCGTAGGAAAAAATGTGTGAGTTAGAGAGATGTTAGCCATGGATATGTGTGATATGCACAAATGCTCCATAATTATATGTGTGTATGATTGTTGTAGTCAGTCCTTCCATGAAGTCAGTCATAAACTATTGTGGATTGCTTGCTCTGTTTTTCTGGTTATTTGTTTGTTTGTTTTTTGGGTCACACCTGGCAGCGCTTAGGGCTTACTCCTGGCTCTATGCTTAGAAATCGCTCTTGGCAGGCTCCGGGACCACATGGGATGCTAGATTTTGAACCACTGTCCTTCTGCATGCAAGGCAAACGCCTTACTTCCATGCTATCTCTCCGGCCCTGCTTGCTCTTTTTACTGTCAGTCTCCCCATGTCTTCTTTTGGGTGGGGTATAAAAATATCTTACATCAAGTAAGGTATGCTTTACCTTGAGAAGGTTCATTTAACATCACTTTCAACATCTTAGTTGCTATTACATCACTAAATGATTTATTTTCACAGCTTTGTACAAAAGGCAGAATACTTTGTGTGCTGAAGTTCTCCTTCCTAAACAAAAGCTGCGATTATCATGGGTATGCTAGTCTTATGATAATAAAAAACATTGTCACAAGAGCTAGTTTAGGTTCAACTCAACTTTTTTTTTTTTGGATTTTGGGCCACACATGAAAGTGCTCAGGAGTTACCCCTGACTGTGTGTTCGGAAATTGTTCCTGGCAAGCCTGGGGGACCATATGGAATGCTAGGAATCAAACTCGAGTCCATCCTGGGTTAGCTGTGTGCAAGGCAAATGCCCTACCGCTGTACTATCTCTCTGGCCCCTTATCTGTTACGTGACTTTGGGCTTATTATACTTCCTTATAGATATAAGAAAAGGGAGTTTTATGTTTTACTTCTTAAGAATTAACAAAATCTACTTAAACAGCTTAGAACATGGTCTGAAGCATAGCTAGCACTTAATTAACATTACCATATTACATTCCATCTCCTAGAATCTAGAAGATATTACAACATATTATGTAGGATCATTGTTGTAGGTTTTTGTTTCCGAGTCACTTTAGAAATGCACAAGCTAGATAATTATTATGGCAAGAAACTAGACATAAATAGATTGACTATCTAGAAGACAGGCAGGGGGGTTGAGGGAGATGGCCAAAGGGGGGCATTGATGTTTGAAAATTGCACTGGAGAAGGGGAATGTTCTTTTTTATAACTAAAACCCAACTACAAACATGTTTGTAATCATGATGCTTAAATAAAAATACTATTAAAAAAAAGAAACTGGAAAATTATTAATTAGTGCTTTGTGGAAAGATTTTGGCAAATTTTGGCAAATTACTGAGAAAGAGAGAGAAATAGATGTGTTAGTTGTGGAATATTTAGAAAGTTATCCTTAAAAAGATGAACCCCAAAACATCTCGGGATAATTCTGAAGGACTAGGAAAGCTTGAACAGGCCCAGTATAATAGAAGGAGATAATTTTCATGCAAAGGAACCGATGTTAGGAATGCCACCAAATAGATTCTTAGAAGATATGAGAAGTGCGTTAATTTATGTAGTTAGCAAGTGATAGAAGAGAGAGAGAGAGATCAGAATATAGAGAAAGTTGGAGAAAATTGAGGTAAGGATCATGAGATAAATAATCATGAAGAGCTTAGATTTTAGTTTAGTGCATAGAATGCTAAAAAAGGTTTGCAAAGATACATTTTTTTTGTAATCAGATTAGCATTCAGTAGAACACCAGCCTAGTGGCCCAGTGCCAATAGCAGATGTAAAAGCCAATTAAGAAACAATTGCTGTAACCAGGGCTGGAGGTGATGGTGACTTCGCCTAGAATAGTGGTGATGAGAATGCAGACAAATGATCATTTCAAGAAGCACTTGGGATGTGGAACTAATACAAATTATGCAGCTTAAATCTGGATGATTGGTGACCTCAGGAGGATGCCTTAAGTTTCAGTGCATTGAAATAGAGAGAACAGACTGTAATCTTGGCATGAAATTCACTAATAGACCCATCGAGATTAAACATAAATACCAAAAACTCAAACTAAAGTCATCCCAGAGTTAAACAACCTGTGTACGAAGAAAAGAGGTGGTTTGAGCTTGTAAAATTAAAAAAAAAGAGGTTGGATCTCATTCTATAAGAGACTTTGTGACTTATTTTTATTAATGCCCCTAAGTTCATGTTCGACATTTCATGAATGAATACATGTACCAGTATTCTTAGCTGACTTATTTGCCAATTAACCATTAATACTTATGAAGTGCTCATTATGTGCAACTTTTATATTTATTTTGGAAGGAGGAGGATCTGCTCATATCCAGCAGTGCTCAGAGTTTACTGCTGACCCTGTTCTCAGAGTCACTCTATGGTGCTTAGGGATCATATATAGCACTAGGAACTAAACTGTGATCATCCTCGTGAAAGAAAAGCACCTTATCTCCTGTACTCTCTAGGCTCTGTGTACCAGTTCTAAAGGCTTAACATGCAGTCATTTATTCAATGCTGACAATTATTTGTTTGAGTTCATATTATTCCCATTTTATAAATGAGGAAACAGAGATAAAGAAATATAAATTAACTCACTCAAGATTAATAAGTGGATAGAAGCCAGAAATGGTCTCATCTTATCTACACATATTGGATACAACCAAAATGTCTGAACTTGGAGAAAAGTTTGGAGATTATATCACCGGCACTCTATAATATTAACAGTATTAGGCTATTAAGCACACTTGTCATCAAAATTGTTTGGTAAGAATAAAAAGATTAAAACTAACTTGCATGTATAAAAGTTATATGGTATTCAAAATGAAGATGGAAATATCCAAAAATATTAGAATGAGGGAACATTGTGGACATTTTTCCTGGTTTTTTATTTTCCAATTTTCCCCCAATTTAGTGATAATAAATTTATTTAGGAAATATAGTTGCTATTCAAAACAGATAATATTTATTTCACCTAAAAAAACTGAAATACTTGGATCTCGAAGAGTTTTTCCAACCTCAAAATTTTATGACTTTAATAGAGTGGCATTTTTTATTGGCAAACTGGGCATCCAATAAGAGTAGGTGGATAGGGGGCCGGGCGGTGGCGCTAAAGGTAAGGTGCCTGCCTTGCCTCGTGCTAACCTAGATCGGACCGCGGTTCGATCCCCCGGTTCCCCATATGGTCCCCCGTGCCTGTCAGGAGCGACTTCTGAGCGAATAGCCAGGAGTAACCCCTGAGCGTCACTGGGTGTGACCCAAAAACCAAAAAAAAAAAAAAAAA
>PVKC010003753.1:9818-38058 GCA_004027635.1 Crocidura indochinensis
TTTCCTTTCCATGTCCTCCATATTTTGGTGGGCCTATGCAAACAATAATTGCCATTCTAACATAGTTTTTACTGTGTCCTTTGTACCCTAACCCTTAAAAAAACTCTTAGACATTTGAGGTTAACTTAAACTAATATGCATGTGCATGAAAATGTAAAAAAATACTATGCCTTCAGTGTTTAAGGAGTCACATAAATTTCATGGCTTTAGATTGCTTTGTGTACTGCTAAGAAATGTAACAATGTACTGCAATCTGGGGACTTGTGGGCAAAGTAATTGTACATGGGTTCTGCCTTATTTTTCTTAATGTTCTAAGACTGTAAGTTCAATATTTAGGTGTCAGCAAGGGGATTTCTTCTGAGAACACTGTTTATGGGTGATTGTCCTTCCACTGTAACTTTACCTTGTCCTCTTTGCATCATTGTTTTTATAATTAAAAATTAAAAAATAAAAAAAGAATTAAAAAAGGTGGAGTTTTACAAATGTATCAATTGTTGATTGTTATTCTAATACTGCATAAGAAATAGCAATATTTAGTTTCTTAATCTATGGGTTTCTAGCTTCTTTTTTTTAATTTTTTTTCTGGGGGGGTCACACCCAGCAGTGCTCAGGGGTTACTCCTGGCTCCATGCTCAGAAATTGCTCCTGGCAGGCACGGGGGACCATATGGGGCACCGGGATTCGAACTGATGACCTTTTGCATGAAATGCAAATGCCCTACCTCCATGCTATCTCCCGGGCCCCGGTTTCTAGCTTCTTAATCTCTGGGTTGTAATGAAATATGGGTACCAGTAAAATGGATATCTTTGATTATGGGTGTTTGATATATACACCTATTTTTATATACCAATATACCAAGATTACATAAAAGTGTTTTGTATTGACAGAAGTTAGAAGTTATGAGTGAAAAAAGTTTAAGAAATCTTGATTTCAACAATAAGTATTTATTTTTTCATAAACAAGTAGAAAGTGCTACTGAGTGGGTGTTCTGGTCTCAGCCACCTTTGAAAAATCTAGATGAGCTTCCTCATGTGTCTACTGTTAGATGTTGTACTGTGACCCCTAGGTCTGAATGATACAGCTGAACTTGGCCTCAGTGCGATCTCATTCCTCTTGCAGACTAGTGCAGGCTTATTATTATGGATAGAGCTGGTTTTCTGGAAATGGAGAGAGCAGAAATATGCCAGTCCTATTAATACATAGGCAGAGAACAAGCACAATCATTTCTGCCACATTCTGTTCACTAAGACAAAGTCATAGGCCAGCTCAAATTTAATGTGAGAGAGAAATAGACTCTACTTTTTCATGCAAAAAGGCTCAAGATGAGTCAACCGTAACCTCTGTGTTCTTACAAAGGTGATACAATTAAACTTAAAATATAAGAACAGGATGTGCACTCTTTGGAAGCACATACACTGAAATATAGAGGCAGGAGATATTATATAAAAGATAGGGTATTTGGCATGATGTGGTTGACTTTAGTTCAATCCTAGACAATTCATATTATGTCAAGAGCTTGCCAGGAATGATCCCTAAATGCAGAGACAGAAGTTAGTTAGCCCCAAGCACAGCCAGGAGTGGCCCCCAAATCAAAATAAGTAAATAAATAAAGTCTAAAATATATTTATATGTGCTTATGAAAAGTCTGTTTAACCCAGTTTAACCCAGACCATGGGCTACCAGAGCAATGAGGGATTAATAGCAGATGAATAATCTAAAGAAAAACACTAATCAAACTTGACTTTTTGGTCAGATTGATCACTTCAATTATTGAACTATTAAAACTTATGACCATATCGACAATGGTTCTCAAAGCATCTGTAGGCTTGCTTGCTACTCTAAAGAAACCAATCAGAGTATTATGTGCTGAAAAGTCTTTATGGTTAATTAAGGTTGAATGGTCATAATAATGATGAATTGGTTTTTATTTTATTGTTTGGTTTTATTTGTATAAGTATAGATGTGATTTGGTCACACCCAAATCAGAAATTAGTAATATAGAATATTTACTAAAGGTATTTTTAAAAATTATTAGAATTATTTTGCACTAGAAAATATTTCAATATACAAAGAAAGCATATCATAGACCTGCATTCCTAACTATGACAAATAGAGTGATTTTAATGAAAAACAAGTTTAGTCTGTGTGGCAGGTGTTCATCATGTTTGCCAATGAGAAGAGTTCATTATTATATTCATTTCCCTTCTGTTCACCTATTCTCAACATAAAACTACTCAAATTCCAACACAGAAGACAAAAGTAAAACAGACAGCCATGGCTTGTCAAGCAATCCTTTGTTCTTAGTATTAGATCACAGTTTTTAGGAGGCAAGCTACTGGAGATTGGTTGATATTTGTGTGAAATTACTCATTTTTTAAATGTAAAAGTGAACCATCTAAAATAGAAGCAAAATCTATAATGAACCTTTTCATCACTGGTTTTCTTTTGTATAAAATTTTGATGTAGAGACTTGAACCCTGGTCCCCCAAACACAAGGCAAGTGTTTTATCACTGAGTTCTGACTTTTGCCATGGGTTTCAAAGCTGAAACTTCAGCATAATCAAAAAATGTTTTAATAGGCTTATATCTGCTTCTTACCAAATACAAATAAAATTGAATCTATGATGAGGTAATCCTAGGTATTAGTATTTTAATAAAAGTTTTTGTGTTTCTAATGTTTAGCTAAAACATTTCAATTAAAGTGATTGAATATTAATATGATTCAAAATTTAAACATACTTATATATTCTTTTTCTTAGTCTTATTTTTTGTGCTAGTCTAAATGGACAATGTTTCTTGAACAATTCTAGATTAAAGGAAAAAGAAACAAATTATTTATCTTTATGCAGAGATAATTGATCATTTTCATTTTTAAATAGATGCATGGGTCATTAGGTAGATATCTAAATATGTGTGTATGTGTGTGTAGTGTCCCTGACAACATAAATTTTTACTGTACATTAATGAAATAAATGTGTCACCTAGAATACTGCACCCGGCCAGACTCACTTTCAGGTTTGAAGGAAGTATACATAGCTTCATGGATAAACAACAGCTCGGAAACTTTATAGACTCAAAACCAGCCTTAACAGATAAACTGAAAAGTCTACTTTAAGACAAGACAGGCCTAAAGAAAGCCCAAACTTCTACATAAAGATGGCTCTAAATTTCATGACAATTATCTCTTTCAATGTCAATGGGCCAAATGCACCAGTTAAGAGACAGTATGGAATAATGGATCATAAAGCTGAATCCAACATTCTGCTGCCTACAAGAAACACATTTGAATAGTCAGAACAAACACTGACTCAAAATCAAAGTTGCAAGCACACATCAGGAAGGAAGAAGGGGTCTACATAAAAAGTTTAAAAATTAGAAAATGATCAACAAATGGAACCAAAAATATGACAGAAGGAAATAACAAAGCTTAGAGCAGGTATTAATGAAATAGAATCCCAAAAACAATCTGGAAGATCGAGTACATCAAAAGTTGGTTCTTTGAAAAAAATAAACAAGATTTATAAAACACTAGCAAAAATGACAAAGAAAGGGAGATAGAGAAACAATAAACCAGATTAGAAATGAAAAGGGGAAGATCACTATAGATAATACGGAGATCCAAAGGGAAATCAGAGACTACTATGAGAAACTTTATGACACAAATCATGAGATCCTGGAAGAAATAAGAAAAAAATAAGAAAAGAAAAATAAAAGACATTATTACAATAATGCCCAGAGACAATAGAGATGAGGGCCGAAGGACTGTCTCACAATATAAAGTTTACCACAAAGAGTGGTGAATGCAGTTAGAGAAATAACTACACTAACAACTATCACAACTATGTTAATGAGTGAGAGAAGTAGAATGCCTGTCTCAAATACAGGTGGGAGTAGGATGTGGGAGATGGGGGCATTGGTGATGGGAATGTTGCACTGGTCAAGGTGGGGTATTCTTTATATAACTGACACAACTACAATTATGTCTGTAACCAAGGTGCTTAAAGATATTATTATTATTATTATTATTATTATTATTATTATTATTATTATTTTTTGGTTTTGGGGTCACACCCTGTGATGCTCAGGGGTTACTCCTGGCTATGCGCTCAGAAATCACTTCTGACTTGGGGGACCATATGGGACGCCGGGGGTTCTAATGCAGTCCATCCTAGGCTATCATGGTCAAGGCAGATGCTTCACTGTTTGCGCCAACGCTCTGGCTCCTAAATAAAGATATTATTTAAAAAATTCTTACTGTACAAAGAATTTTTGAAGGTTTTTCTTTCTGAAATCATTCTTACAAGACACGAATAAATTATATGTCGATTTGTTGGTGATCTAACTTCACTCTGTTAGGCCAGCATTAGTACAGACTCTTTTATTATGTATGCTCAGTACCCTTAGAGAAAGATGAAAAGAAAGAAATCACCAAAGTCTTCTTTCTCAGCAGTTAAAATGAAACATGAAAGAGCAGAAAGCTCAAGAAAATAGATTACTTCTTTATTTTATTTTATTTAAAAAATTACTTCAAAAGATTTTCCTTCCTACAGATAGGAAGGCAAAAAGAGAAAAGTGGATTAGTACATACTTTTTTTGTTATTGTTCAAAGTTACATGAGAGAACCCACATGGCAGTTTCCTGAACCAAGAGCAAGGCTGCCAAAAATTAGTAGTCTTTTACATCCAGGCAAATGGGGAGAGATTAATATCCCTTGTTTGGGAATATACTCTTATTAGTTGCTTCTTTAGACATTTGAGAGAGAGAGAGAGAGAGAGAGAGAGAGAGAGAGAGAGAGAGAATATATAATAATATAGAATATTGGGGGAATAATTAGGTGACACCGCAAAGTTCTCATGGGATACTCATTGCTGAATGTCCAGGGGACACTACTATTGGTGCTATGGTGAGGAAGCACATGGGGCCAGGGATTGAACCCAGGCCTTCAAAGCATAAAGGAAATATTCATCTCAAGCTAGCTCTGTAGTTCCAACATTTCAGGTTTACAAACAGTACTATTTTCTTCCTAGCCATTGCTGATTTGTTCACTAGATTAATGACTGTCAAAGAAAATAAATGTTAACAGGGGTTCCATTTTGACTAGTACTCTGCTAGTTTTTAATACTTTAGCTCATTTAACTTTTACAGCAGTTCTATAAAATAGGTACTGCAATTAGTTGACTTCTGGAGATAAAGAAATAAACAAGGAGATTAAATCATATTCTCAGGGCTATTTAACAAGTTACCTAACAGGTCAATCAACATGTTGGATGTCTGAATCTATATTGTTATTTTATTGTTTCAGGGGTTCACACTCAAAGGTACTCAGGGCTGACTTCTGACTCTATTCTGACAAATTTGAGAGGGGTTCAGAATACTCTGTGCAGTGCCAGGGATCAAACCTGGGTTGGCTACATTCAAGGAAAGAATCTTCCCCACTGCCCTATCTCTCTGGCCCATCAATCTGTATTATTTTAAATAATTAAATAGTGTACAAACTTACAAATAGAAATCTGATTATTTAAAATGTAATAAAACTGATGTTTTTTTCTTTCTTTTTTCTATTAGGACCAAGGATTTGATGTTTTTTTCTTTAATGTACTTTTTGCAGTGAATGCACATGCATATCACAATTATGACTTTTCTTTCTCTGTTACTTCTCTATGAAAAGAAGGTTGAATATATAAAGGTCCCTTTATATAGTTTTAGGTTTACTTAGCATTATCTTTTCCACTACTAGAATTTCAAACTAAGAAATCTATTTTTCTTCAGATAAATTCTGTTCCCTTTGCTGTCTCTGTCCTTCAGAACTTAAACTTTGAGAGTGGTTACTTTAAATTTTTTATATAACTTAAATCTGAGGAATTTGAGTAATTAACTTTGGTTTAGTATACCTTTTTTTCTCTTTAAGTAAAGCTGGATTCCAGTGATATAACCTTCCTTATTTCTTGTAAGTTTCAGTACACCAAGGATTCATTTTAGTGAATCATGATTTTTCTCAAATCTGAGAAGACTCCTGTTTTTGGATCTCTTATATGATTTCATTTAGGCCAGCTTGGAAGATCCACCATGCTAAGTTGAATGAATTTGCTCAGTGAGCTGTCAGCTCACTAAAAATTTGGATGTGTTTTCAAAATAGCAAATGTATATTTTGGGAGCCAATTTTTAAAAGGTCAAATATTGCATTTTCAAAATTTGGACTACAATTTTTTCTACATGTTTATTCTGGCACATTTAGTAATAAATAAGTATAGGAAAAGAGTGTAGTCAATTTTTGTGGCAAATTATACAAACAGTTGTGTCTGTACATCATATATATGTATCATCTATATATCTATATATAATATGTATATATATATATGTTTGCCAAGATATACCTAAAATAAAGTACATAAATATATAAAATTATTTAGTATTCTTAGAAGAAATATTCAAAGTAACTAAATTATATAGCCTTTACATATAGTTGGAATACAAATAGTCTCTGCTACCAAGAAAGCTTTAGACACATAACTTGATTGAAAAGGAATGAGACTTATCTATCTATGAACAAATATAAATCAATAAGTAGAATTGGCAACACATAATTCTAAGTTTGGGTTTCTTCAAGAGTCAGAATATAGTTTCTATTGTACTGTGAGCTACTTTAACTTGACTACACTAAGTTCTAATAAAGAAAATTATTATATCAACATGCATCATTTGATATAACAGAAATGAAGCCACTGTAGTAGAACATTTTCTTACGATCAATGTTTCTCAATTTGCCTTGACATTTACTTTCAGTAGATGTCTAGCTTTACATTGGCATTTATCTAGCAACAGGGAACTTATCTTGTGACAGTGTTCCAGTTCAATGACATTATCTTTCATATATACATTTTTGAAAAATATGACAGTATTGAGCATATTATAAAGAGGCAAAATATTAAAAAAACTAGGCAATTATATTATTGATATTAGAAGTTAGTGAAATAAACTAAAATTTTATTTTAGCTAAAAAATGTGTTTTGATTCATGTTGGATTGTGCTCTGTGCTAGGGGAATCACACTTGGTGGGTATCAAAGGACCATCTGAGGTGCTTGGTATTGAATCAGGAAATGCCACATAAAGACCCCAAATATTACTCACTAAACAATTTCTTCAAAATTTATTTTATTTAAGACAATTTTATTATAGTTTAGGTAATATGATTGTTATAGTGTTAAAATGTATGGTATTGATGCACTAAGTAATTGTACCTCTACAACCAAAGCACCCACGATAAACTGCCATTGTCATTATTTACAGATTTTTGTCCCAATACTTTTTTTTTCTGTTCTTTAAAGTCATAACTAGCAGTGCTCAGGTCTATTTTTGGCTATGTGCTCCATGTAATGCCAGTTACTGAACTCTGTCTTCCTGCATGCATAGCATATGCTCAATCCATTGAGCATATATTTCAGTCCTCACAGCATCTCTGTGAACTTTATATTTTTTATCTATAAAACAGATCCTGAGTTTACTTGCTCTTTTTAATCCTTTCTAGTATTATCACTATGTGAATGAGTATCAGTTTCCTACAAGCTATTAAAATATCAACATTATAGTGAGTGTACAACACTGACATTCTGATAAATTGTAATTTTAACAATCTTTCTTAAGTGTATTAGATTTTCAGAATATAAGCTTACACATTTATTCATTCACTTCTATCACCAAACCCAAGTATTGTTATCTCAGTTTTGTTTCCCATGCCCTATATTAATGTCTTATATATACACAACATAGTCATTGACCGAGGGTTTTAACCCAGGCTTTGAAGTTCAGTGGGTTATCTATCCTCTATCTTATGAATTTGATAGTTAAGTATGTCATCTCTCAAGCAGTAGTAATACATTTTCAGAGATAAATTGCCTACCATATTTGAGGACTAGAATAAAGCTCAAAGATTTTAAAACTTCATTTTTCAAGTAGATGTTGAATCATTGCTGTCCAATGAGAGTTTGCAAAATTGAAATAATAGTCCTAATCCTTTTGATGGGACTGTGATATTAATATGACCTAAAGTGTTGTGAAATCATAAAATAAAAACAAACACAGTGAGTTTACTCAAACTTCTATCTTCATTTCAGAGAGTTGCATATAGAACCTTGAGCTTTTTTTGTTAAAGACAAGTCTTTTTCCAGATGATATGTACATGACTCATTAACACACACCATTGGTGGGAATATCACTGTGAAATTAAGCCAGTGAAATTAATATGAGAAGTTTTGTTTTTCTAAATGGAAGTTTTGCTAAATGAGAAGCATTTTTATAAAAGCCTACTGTTCTGGAATTTAAAAAAAAAGGTTTTTAGGTAATATGGTTACTTAAACTTATAAATAGAATAAATTAATTCACTTTTTACTAACAATAAACAACTTATCACTTCTACACTCTCTTTAGAACATATAATTCCATAGTATTTGTTATTAAAGATGTTTATTAAATTATATATATTTATTGTTCATTATCTTTGAAATAAAACAATTAGAATAAATTATTTACACATTGAGATCAAGATAGTATTTAAGTATAAAAAGACTTGAATTTTTCTTGATTTCAAGGCTTCTATTTGCTTCATAGTCACCAAGAGAACAATACTAGAAAATAATTTTGTTGCTAATGAATTTGGGGAAAATTTAAGGTGAATCACCTCAGGTCCTCATTAGTTCAAATCAATGGCAAAAGTGATCCCACATTTAGACCATAAGAGTTTCAGTATCTTACGCACTAATCATAAAAGCAATCACAATTTCCATCAAACTGTGAAAAAACTCCCATAATATTTGATTTATTTTATGCTGGTATTCAAGGCCAATTCAAAATCATGCTAGTAAGCCTAGATGATTAGTACAAATCAATTAAATGTTCACTTATGATATCCCAGTTATATGCCAGATATGTGGCTGAATCTGAGCATATATGAACTGAATACTGAGAATACAAATACATGTGAGGTATTTAGGCCACACTTCTATGGAGCTCATTGATCAGGAGAGTATAAACACCACATAAAACCATAGGGCTAATGGATATGTAGCAAGAAACAGAAACTGAAATTGTTTCAACTATAAGGGAGTGATTCTCTTTAAGGGATAGAGAAAAGTATCCTGGAAAAAAATAATATTTAAGGATGGACATTGAAATATAAAGTAAACATGTCTCCAGAGAAAAAGTAAAAGTACTCTGGGAGAGCATATTAAAATGCAAAGGTGGGGCCCGGGAGATAGCATGGAGGTAAAATGCAAAGGTGTCAAAAACTGAGGAGTTTGCTGATTAATTTGGTGTATCAGTCTGAATTTAATATAAAGAATTTATTCTAGTCAAAAAGTTGTTTAAAAAAGGAAGTGCAGTCAGAGACATAGTAGTTTACTTCATACACAGTCATCTTGGGTTCGATCCCCAGCATCATATATGAAAATAGACAGGTGTGGCTGTAAAAGCAAAAATAAAAGGGGAGAGCCTATCTATTAAGTAGTAGTAATTGTAGAATCCAGAAGAGCAACAGGGAGACTGAAGTTATTAGAACCTAGAAATATGATATAAGATCCTAGGGACTGAGGCATGTGGCAATGTCAGTATCTTTGAGAGACCTTCCATGGCTGATTGTATGAAATATAGAAATAAATATTGCTTACATTTTATTTTAAGGCGACATACCTGGCGATGTTCAGGAGTTACTCCTGGCTCTACACTCAGGAATGACTCTGAAGATACTCAGGGGACCATATGGGATACTGGAGATTAGCTGTGTGCAAGGCAGAGCCCTACCCACTGTGCTATCACAGTCTGAACTTGTCTACTTTTATGGGGAAAATACTGTCACTTGTGGGGTGATAACACTGCAAAGATGATATTTATAGTGACAGAATACCAATAGATATACAGGAAGACCCTGGCAATGCAGAAATGCTATTGGCAAAGTCTCAGCCTTTGCATCACAAAGCTGATGATGCAGAAGGATAGGTTTGGAGTTAATAGAATATATAACAACTGACACCTGAAGCATACAGAACATACGAGGTATGCTTTTGAAAATAAGGCTAAGTATAGGTTCAGATTACTTGAGGTCTAATTTTTGCCTTGTGGACAGTGGAAGACATCAGAGTGAATCAAACTCATATACAACATCATTCCTGGTTTTATAACACTGAATATTATCAGTACTGTCAGAAGCTTACCCAATGTTTTGTCTTTAGAGTGATTTTTAATAGTAACACGTGTTGTATATATTCATAAATTGCTAACAATATTAACTGATGCCAACAAAGGTTAGTGTAGCAACGGGTCACACATGATTAGAGTTATTAGTGACTAGAGTACTAAATTTGTTTTTACTGATGTGAGATTCACTAATATCACTGATTTTGTAGATATACAAGTATATTTACAAAAGTATATACAGGTATATATACAGATATATATGTATACACCTACATATAGATATTTATGCCTATATATAGACACACAGATGCATATACACACATACTCCTAGTTCAGCACTTCTATTTGAAAACTAACCTATTTTTACTTTAACTGCTATAGAAAATTGAGCTAGCATTCTCTGGGCAGAGTGTTAAATGCTTAGGTTAGGCTGTGTATTTTCTATATCAGACTGAGAAATTATAAGAACAAAGGAAATAAGAGAAAAGCAAGTAATGGCAGGAGAGCTTGTCAGAACAAAGATGCATGGTCGGTGAATATTTGAAAGTATTAACATCTTTGTCTTCCCCAGCAACAATATGCTGGACCACGAACAATTACAAACATTTTTAAATGTTAGGAAGTGAGTAGAGACATACTATACCAAGATAACCTAAAAAAGAGTTAAAGATGTGATTGGAAGGCAAGCTATTCTACATAATTCAGTGGATTGGAATAAATCCTATCCTTACTCATTAACTAGATTTTTTTAATACCTTACAGTCTTCATCTAATTTTAATAGAGTCACTTAGACTGTGAAGCCAGAGGAAGATTGAAATTAATAAGAAATTTCAGATTTGTTAGCACAGATGTGCTGACTGATGGTTTTTGTTAGTCTCAAATGTTTGCCCTATTTTTGGACAAATCTTTTAAAATTATTAATGCTCCCAAATAATTTTATAAGGGCTAAAAAACTGAAACAAAATTATTTCCTCAGTATATAATATTTTTTTACTTCTAGTGTGTTATAATTTAATGGACTTGATATTAATAAATTATTGCAGTAGAATCTAATAGCAGTGTATTCCTATGTGAAAAGAGCAAATTTTCATTGAAAGTGAGAACATATATCATGATCAGAGACAGGGAACTTGAATTGAAGATCACCACTCTATTACAATAAAAAATAATAAAAATGATAGTAGAGAAGCAAAACATGTCAAGTAGAGGCATGTTATAAAGTCTAGATTAATTTTTTATTAAATCTTCATGCAAATGGTGATTTAATATGTCAACATTTACCCTCAAAATATTTGTTATAACTTGTTAGGTGACCAGTTTTTATTACTCATAACTTTCCATGCTTTGATTTGAAATATGTCCCTATCAATAAATTTCTAGTCTACAAAACTTCATTGAGCTATACAAGTACAATGCTGCACTGTGAAAGGTGAGTGGATAAAAGACCAATGGTTTCAGGAATTACAGAAGAAGCAGTAGAACTAGAGCTCAAGAGACACTTGCATGTAGTATCAAAATCTCTCTGGAGAAGTACAGGCAAAATCAGATTTAGAGAGAGAAGAAACATCCAGAGAACTCAAGGAGGTAATACATGGCCTGATGGAATTATCTGTGACCTAATGGAGCCATATTTAAGCCATATTAAAACCCTCACAGTTATTTTAATGAAGCATTTTTATGTCTAATCCTGTACGGTCTATGCTACTGTCTTAATTGTTCATATTCCCTTCAGATTCATATTCTAGAATCTTAAAGAACATTGTGATGATGTTAGGAGCTGAGGTCTTTGGGAGATATTTTAGTCTAGAAGTTGAATAGTTTTCATGGCCTTAAAAAAGAGATCCTACAGAGATCCCTCACACACAGCTCCTCTTGTGAGAATATGATGAAAGGTCCATGGTCTAGAAATGGATCCTCCTCTTCCTGTGCTGGCTTCCTGATGATGCAGTCTTGAGAACTGTGAAAAATAAATTATTTGTGGGACTGGAGAGATAACACATAGGGTGTTGCCTTGCATAAAGTTGAACCAGATTTGATCCCAGGCATTTCAGACTTTCCTTTTAACTTGAATAAACTGAGATATTTGGATAGAGTGCTGATGACAACCCAATATTACTCATCAGCATTAGTAATTGCCAGGCCTTGCACAAACTGAATGAGTAGTGTTCCTTGTTCAAAAGTAGAGAAAAATTATGAGGAGGTACCTACAGAGCACCAAAAAATGTTTAAATCCTTAGGAATGTGAGACTTTGTGTAAGTGCTTGGCCACAGTTTAGATAAGATTTTTATTTAATTTGTTTATTCACTTGTGTGTGTGTGTGTGTGTGTGTGTGTGTGTATGTGTGTATGTTTGTGCTTGCAGGCATGCTTGTGTAACTACCTCCTATCTTAAGGCATTATGACGAGTTTATGAATGTGGCAGGAAACAAAGTAAACATGTCTACTTTATAAAATTAGTGTTTGTATAAGTAGTTGGCAATATCTTAAAGCTATGAGGATGGGAACTGGTTTTCCTTTGAACAATTCCAAGTCATATTTTGGAAGACTGGAGACTATATAACATAGGGTTGAATATATATGAAATTTTGTACATGAATTTCACTTTTTTGGGGTTCTTTTTGTTTGTTTTTGGGCCACATCTGGCAATGATGAGGGGTTACTCTGGTTGTGCACTCAAGAGTTACTCCTGATGATGTTCCGGGAAACATATGAGATACTGGGGATCAAACTTGGGTTTGACTTGTGCAAGGCAAATGTCCTATCTGCTGTGATATAACTCTAGCTATCTAATATCACTTTTCTTTTAAAATTTTGGCGACCTCAGTGGATGCTCAGGGTTTATTAGTGGCTCTGCATTCAGGAATCACTGCTGTCAATGCTTAGGGAATTATGTGGAATGACAGGTCAGACATGTGCAAGCAAACACCCAACTTGCAGTACTATCTCTCCTTCACTAGAATACCATTTTTGCCCCCCACCCCAAAATACCATTTTTTATTTAAGCATTTACCATCCTAAATTGTCATCTTAAGAACAGAAGACAATCCCCAAATCATTACAGTCTTTGAAGGACATTTACCTTTACTTACTTATTCATTTGAGGTCTGAGCATAGGTTCTGCTCACTAATAATCTCTCTTACAAGAGGAATGTGATATAAAAAATATTTGGTTGAGTTTTAGTTCTTAGCTTCTGGAGTATAAACATAATTTATTAATCAACAGGAATTTTTTTTTCACACCTACTTTGTCTGGTACTATGCCAGTGAGTCAGAGGGTCGCTCAGCTGATATAAATTTTTTTTAGGAAACTAGGCACAGTGACAAGATTGGAATATCAGAAGGGCAACATTTAGGTAGTTTAATGACCTTCCTGAAAAATGACACTGTGCTGTATTTATTAATAAATACTATCACCTAATTTTATATAATCTTAGGTAGCTTATATTACTGAAAGGAGAATCGTTTTTATCAAGGTCATACAACTAACCAATTGTAAAGTCAGTGGCATATTCTTTTTTTGGGGGGAGGGTCACATCCAGCAGTGCTCAGGGGTTACTCCTGGCTCCATGCTCAGAAATTGCTCCTGGCTGGCATGGGGGACCATATGGGGCACCGGGATTCGAACCGATGACCTTTTGCATGAAAGGCAAACGCCTTACCTCCGTGCTATCTCCCGGGCCCCAGTGGCATATTCTTAATTGCTAAGTGAAATACCTTTTGAATTAGCTTAACTGGGAAGTCTTCATGAATGAGTTATCTACCATTGGCATTGGAGGGATTTTTCTTTCCCAAGTCTCCCTTTCTGAGAACAGCCTCATTCTTTCCCACCTAACATGTAGGACTAAGTGTGTAGTAGTAGACACCTTGTGTCTTTGAAGACCTTAGTTATATGAACTACATGTTATATTTGACTCAATCTGAATACATTATATTTTCTCTTTGGGAGTTTAAATTCTGGACTTAATCTAACTTTTCCTTTGTTCTCAGGGAAGTTTTGTAAATAAGGTATAACAAGATGATCTTGTTTGCTTTTGCTCATCTGAAAGAAGAATATTATGAACCAGGGGATGAGGGATGGATACATGACCAGATAAACCCGAGTGAGGTCAAGAGAAAGATGGAGACCAAGAGGAAGACAGACATATACACACATTAAAAGGCACAGAAAGGGACTTGATAACCTCTGAAGGCTCACATGTACACCAAAATAATTGAAAGCAGAAACAAAGAAAAAGAAAAAGGGAGACAGGTGAGGGAGAGGAAACAGATAGGAGGGATATAGAAAAGGAAGAAGAAAATAAGAGAGGGAAAGAGGATGATATCTGAGAAGTGGAACAGCCATTTTTTTGGTTTGTTTTTGATAGAGATTCTACATCACTATTACCTGATGACCAGGACAGTATTCCAGGTTGAAACCAATGGGTAACTTGTGAATTCCCTTAGACCCAGAAAACATTACTTGCTCACAAACTTTTCCTTTCATATTACACTAATGATGTAGCAGTGCATTCTTTTATGTTATTTAATATTTTTCTATTCCTAAATAAACCTGCACAGCTGGTATTTATTTGGGTTTCCTTTTATAGCTTGAAAAATATTTAGGCATGTTTACCACAAGTGGGAATCTGGAGGCTGTTTATGTATACATACATATTGGCACATTTCTTTTTTGAGCCAGATTTATAAAAGACACATTAATTTGTAAAATACCAGCTGATTAATATATTACAGCAGTTTTCAGTAACTCATTTTTCCCATCAGGCTACTCCACTTTCAGTTTCCAGTCTTTGAATACCAACGCTGTTCTTTTTTGTTTGTTTTTTATTTTGTTTTTTTTTTTTCTTTCCAAAAAATGTCATTTTGGAAGACATGATTAAGAAATAAAATGCCATCTTTCTCTGAGATTTCTTTAGTTTCTATGGAAATAGCTAAGAAAAATTTAATTTCCATATCACATACTAAAAGCTTTAAATGATTCATATTAAATTGACAAATGCAGTAGTGAGTGCTTCTTATCAGAGGAGAGCACTCTCATTGTATCATCACTCTGTTTTTGCTTTCTAAGTCCTTTCACATACTGGGAGAAAACTTTTTCTCAGTTGGCAAAGGCACACAACTCTTTATCACCAGATCATGAAGGAGCTTCAGAAAACTATAGCAGTACAGCATCCTTTCAGATTGAAAGTTGGATCACTATGGGCAAGTGCAGAAGACACACTTGCATGGCTGTATGTCATTTTTGGGGACTTCATACTTACTCTGACTTGATAAATGCTTTGCTAATGTTGCCTTTATTGGGCTATGCCTCTCCTTCCTACTAAACACATTATCAACATTTTGGAGAAGGATCCTGTTGAAGGGTCAAGTGTTATTGAAACAGCAGGCAAGTCACCAGCTCTAAAGGAGACCAAAAGTTGTGCCTGAAAACAAACCCCAGAGGTCAAAGTATCACATCTTGAATCAGATTGAAATGACTTGCTCTTGTCAGGTGAACAATCTTTAAGTACATGATAACAGGATAAATCCAAATAGCTCTAAGGAGACATGGAGAATAATGATGTACTACAGATGCCTTTGATGTGCAGATTCAAGAGCCTCAGAAGAGTTCTTCATACCTAATCCCTAACAGCCCTTCTGGTTTCATTACTGCCTATTGTGCTATAGACTATGGATTTCATGAGTTGCTTTCTGTATAACATCAAATATGCAATGTATATGGGATTTATTTCAATTCTACTCTGGCTTTACCCTCCTCTTTTAAATAAAATTAGCATATTTTAGAATAAACACCAATTTGCTAAATTATATCTCCATTCCTAAGCACTTATTATTAAATTATAATTTCCTTTCAAATATATTAATTTAAAATATTGACAGTCCACCAATTTATGGTGATTTTTTTTATTTTTTTAATGTCCACAGTCAGTCGTGAGATAGAGGTCAAAGACATACTTGGAAAAAAAATGAAAAACATAAATAAAGCTAGTGTTTATAAAGTTGGATGTGAGAAAGAAAGGGGAAAGTGCACTGATTAGAGAAATCTCAGTTTTGTCAGTTTTACAGGGACTGTGAATATGACACCAAGCAATTTTTTTCAAAGTTGAAGGCACTTAATCTTCTAGCATGGCTATACCAACATTGCTTCCAGACATCATTTATATATCTATGCCCTCTGTCAAAATTTTTCTCTCATCTTGATTGTCCTATAAATTGCTATCCATTTTACACAAGCCATCATGGTTGTTTCTGCCTTATGCATCCTTCTCTGAGTTCTCTAGAATGTGGGAGTCGCTGTTCCCTGACACTAGAAAGTAAATACAGTGTGACATAAATTATAACAATATTCTAGTGATAATATTACTTTTAGAAGTCAGTGAATATTTCTTAATCTGATTAGCTGCATTATCATCTAGATTCTAGAACACTGTAACAGGTTTCATGCTAACAAATAATTGTTGAGTGGATTCATAGAGATTTATTATCTTATGGTTTACCACTTAATTGGAAAGTATAGGTATTGGGAGTTATCTGGAAAATAATTTTAGTGTAATATTAAGTAATATTTTAACAGATTATGGTAACTATTATAGCTGTCAAATAGTATTCACATTATAATATGAATGTAATAATATGTACATATACTAAGATTATGGAAAGATATAATTACACTATAACATTGCTATATTATTTTATGAAAATTTAAATTTTTTATAAATTTATTCCTGAGCATATACCTGTATTATAGGAAAATAGCAATTACTAAAAGAAATCATTTAATGGATTCCTCTGTCTTGACAAAAGATTTTCTTCATTTTCTTACTTGGGGCCATGCTTAGTCCCAAGCAGCATTTCTTTTTCCTTACAGGCTAGTATTTAGGTATGCTGACTGTTACTATTAGTCTAGGAATTATTTGTAGAAATGTATCTGCACTCTGAACTCTTAATTTACAGAAGACACTGAAAATAAATTTAAATTAAAGAAGAGCATATGAATATCCATTTTTCTGCCTAAGAACTTAGTTTAGCTGGTCTATAAGACAAATGAGGCAAAAATGGGAAGATTATATGGTACGACATCACTCAAGTGCTTGGCATCTCTTTGAATTTTATAATAAAAAAAACGGCACACATGTCCTAGTGTATTTTGTACTATTGTTTTTAATAAAAATTGCGCTATTGCCATTTTAGGAAAGGATTAATAATCCCAAATCTCATTATTGCGTAATTTTCCCTGGTGGCTTCTTTGTTTGCCACTGTAATTATGGATAGCATTAATTGTTTATGAAACAACCATCTATTTTATTTATTTTTGCATATGTTTCTAATTGCTATCCTAACTTCTTCATAATGTATACAGCGAGTCTGTTTTATTGCATTATGACAATGTGCTTGTCTTTAAACTGGGTTAGGACCATTTGTATGGAATTCACATTATTATTTTGGAGCAGAGATCAGGATGCGTTTCAGTGTAAATCTCTCTAAAGCACTTCTTGCCACGGTAGCAACATTTTTTTTCCAGAGATGCCATAATTCTCAGTTGCATTTGTTGCTTCCTTTGGCACCCAAAAGCCCCATCATTGGAAATTGATGGTAGTAAAATTGACCTTTATTATGGCCTTTTTATTCGCTTACCTCAGACGGATTTACAACATTATATGCTGGTACCACATTGACTATTAATGGGAACTATAAAAGGATAACTGAATTCTACATATCCTTTTTTATTTTCTAATGGCCTTGGCATTATTTACCAACTAGACTTCCAGATGATAAGATTTCTCTTTTGGACAATACAGGAAATGTTTTGTAAAACACACATATCTTCCGTACACTAGGTGCACATTTCACCACATACTGTCAAAATAATTAAATGCTTGTTATAAATTTGGGCACTCAAAATGATAAACCATTGCATGTAGAATGAAAGAAACAAAAAAATCAGAAAAAGAAAACCTATGAGGTAATTCAAATTGCTTCAACTGTAAATAATGAGGTTTTAATGAGGTTCATATTCCAAATCTCTCCTTTCTAAGTGCATACTGTATTTGTTTTCATATTAATTGTTTTTCTCATTGCATCTATAGATTGGAATTCAGAGAGTAAAGGTTATATTCTTTAGTGTGTAAGTAACAGTTCTGTCTAAAACTCCCCAAGGCCCCTACAAAATAGAAAGACGCTGTAGATTTGTGAACCTGGACTGAAATGCTGGGCCCTTATTTGTAGTTGCCAGCGGAAGGAGAATAGTTTGCTGTGGAGATTTGGGAGTTGAATGCTGAGTAGGTTCTATTGCCTTATCTTCCTGTATGACAAGTTCAGGACCATAGAGCGAATGAAGAGGCAGTCCTCAACCCACAGGTATTGTCTCTGCTGATAATCCTGAGTTTCTTTCTCAACTGTTGCCAATTTTACCAGTATTGTACTATCATATAATTATCCTCTAATTCTCATATATAACCTGAAATGCTATTAGATACACATTGAATTCTTCGTTTGTATTAGATATTTTATGTTGTGTACTGTGCTTTTTGACACATTTTTTAAGTTGTGAAAAAGAAATTTACTTTCCTTTTTGTTCAGTGTCATCTGTAAATTAAGAGTTCGGAGTGCAGATACATTTCTGCAAATAAAAATATACAACAGCAAATGGCCTGCATTCTTCAAAATGTCAGAGTTGAGTCCATAGAGATAGTAAAGTGTTTAAGACCCTCTCTTTGCATGCTGTAACCTGGCTCAGTAGCCAGTATCACATATGATCCCCTGAGTACTGCTAGGGGTCACTCAGAGTTAGGAATATCCTCTGAGAATTGACAGGATGGCAAAACCCAAAGCTTGAACAAAACCAACAAAGTCAGTTTTGTGAAAAAAAAAATAAGTTCAGAAGTTTCAAGCAAAAGTAAAATTCCAAATATAAATGTTCCCTATTCTGATTATGCAACTTGTAATAGTTCAGTTTACAATGTATGCAGTTTTGTAGTGTATGTAAAGCCATACACATGAGTATAAACCATGCAATAGTTGTATCTGGCCCATGTCCATAACACTGGTTGTTTGTTCTTTATAATGAGCATGCCTCACTGATAAGATAATTTCTCATTGTTCTTTTGATTTACATTTACCTAGTGATAAGTGGGTAAGAGTATTTCTTCAAATATTTGCTGACCATCTGCATGCTTCATTTTTGTTTTGCTTTGTTTTGGGGTCAAATCCTGTGGCACTTGTGTTTCTCCTGGCTCTGCCCTGAGAAATTACTTCTGAGTGCTCTGGGGACTATATGAGATGCTGGGGATCAAACCTAGGTCCACTATGTGAAAGGCCAAAGTGCTAACCAGTATCTTATTGCTCCGGCCCCACTGCATGTATTCTTTTAGGAAGTTGTCTTCTGTTAGAAAGTTTCTATTCATCTCTCCCCTTAACTACCAATTTTTAGTGAGATTGTTTTTTTTTCTTTAAAATTTTATCAGTGCTTTATGTATCTTGTATATTGATTCTCTATCAGATGAGTGATAAGTAAATATTCTCTTCCAGTCTTAGATTAACTTTTTTTTTTTGGTTTTTGGTTCTTAGGCCACATCCAGTGGCACAAAGGGGTTACCTCTGGCTCTACACTCAGAAATCACTCCTCCTTGGTTTGGGATGCCAGTGATAGAACCCGGGTCTGTCCCAA
This sequence comes from Crocidura indochinensis, assembly GCA_004027635.1. Taxonomy (NCBI): domain Eukaryota; kingdom Metazoa; phylum Chordata; class Mammalia; order Eulipotyphla; family Soricidae; genus Crocidura; species Crocidura indochinensis. The sequence goes on from PVKC010003753.1 coordinate 29,670, forward strand.
GTAGGCAGCTTGCAAGGCAAAAGCCCTACTTCTATGCTATCACTCTGCCCCCTGTAGAATAATTTTTTATTTTGGATGTTGCTTTTTTTGTGGTACAAAAGCTTTTTAGTTTTTCTAGTTGTATTTGTTTACCTTTGCTTCTGTAAGATTTGCCAATGGCATTATAAGGGACGCTTATTTACTTCTGGTAGAAATGTCAGCAAGTCCAGTCTTTTGTGAAAACAATATGGACACTTCTCAGTGTTGATAAGAACACTGGAATATATGCATGTGCCTTTCTGAAAGTAGATGAATAAAACTAGGATGTGAACTTAGGTCACATGATCCTAAAATTCGGTGGCCTATGAATGCTTTCTTCAGCATTGTTGCTTTGGAAATGATATTACACTTCAGAAATCATACATTACATTAGGCGAGTCAAAGAGGAAAGAAAAACATTCTAAGAATCGCAACATAGCTCTGTTTGAGGTAGAAGTAGTTGTGGTCATGATTGTTTAGAACATATTATCAAGAAAGCTGGCTTAGCAGTGGATAAAGCATAGTGAAGATCATAACTAACCTGTAAATAATCACTGTAAGGTTGTGGAGGCTAAATGCATAGTTGGCACTTAGTGAAGCACTTTGTACCATTCTAATTTGACCCTGACAGTACTTGCATGGGGCAGGCTGTCTTTTTGCTGTGCAGATAGAAATTTGATGTTAGAGGAAGCGAAGATCTTGGCCCAGGATATAGGGCTCTACACGCAGAGTACAGAACACCTGCCAAGCACCTGGGTTTTGGAGAGAGCAACCTTGACCACTGTGTTTTGCCACAGGATTCCTTAAGTCTGAATGTACCCATGCATTCTGTGTTTTGCATTTAACTAGGAATACCTTGGTCAAATTTTTTGATTCACAGCCTTGACTGGAACAAAACCATGCTCCTTATCTCCAAGAGAATAATAAACACTTAGGAAATCACAACCTCGAAATGTATTTTTATAAAACATAAAGTAATTCTCAGAGGAAGGGCAAGACCATTATTTCAGTTGGAGATATGTAGGAGCTGCCTTTATTTAAAAGCATCCTCAGCTTTCCAAAAACAGTTCCATGTACAAAGAAGGAAACAGTCATTTAGGACCCAATTACACTTCACATTTTTCATGATACCCAAATGTCATAACCTTGACCTTACATGTATATCCTCAGATTTTACCAGCATTAACTTTCTGTTTTTACCTCTATCATTTTAACAACCACAATGAAATGTATTTAATAGGTGAGGTCAAGGAATATTAATTTATTTCCACTTGTATTTTATTCTTTGAGCTTTAGTTTCTAGTTATTTGTCTACAATAAACAGACACGACTTAGAAACTATTTGAAAAGAAGAAAGAACCAATAGACACTTAGTTACCAAAACAAGGCATTTCTTTCTACATTGAAAAAAAGAATTGTTAACCAGCACAGAATTACAAAGATAAAAAAGTATGAGGACTGAATACATCTGTTCCTTTGTCTGCTTTAATAATAAAAGCCTCTCCCCCACTGTTGATTTCACAAGGTATAGATACATTAAAGAAGGGTATCAAAAGAAGCTACATAAAGTCATTCAAAATAATTACCCAATTCCTAATTTCCTCCCTCTCTCCAGCTGTCCCATTCAACCTGCACAATTAAATAAAGTTTTTTTTGTGATGAGTATACAACTTGTCTTTTACAGATACACATAACAAATGTAAAATCTAAGAAAGTTTAGGATCCAAGGCTGCTTGTATGATATTTAAACTAATTGAAATGTAAATGCTTCAAAATATTTCCTATAAGGGAGATACCAAGACCAAACAGGTGTAAGACTACTAAGTAGTAAGCTAGGCACAGAGGGGACCACTTATTCTAGCAGCCACGGGGGTGAGGGATGAGTATATGGGATGTAGGACGGGAACAAAGGTGTAGGGAGGACAATTCGGTGATGGGAATCCCCTGATTTTATGTAAATATGTACCTAAAGTATTATTGCCAGCAATATGTAAGCCACTATCATCAAAATAAAAATTATAAAAAAATATTTCCATCAAATTAATTGGTTGATTTAGGTATGATAGGCATGGGCACATATATTATGTCATTATTATACATATCATTATATACTATTAAGCTATGTAAGGCTTTATACAGCCATTAGATCCACTGTGGTGTAATAGTCTTTGGGAAAATTTTGGAAAAAAATATAAAACCATATCAGCATTTTAATTTTAAAGTCTACAATAGTTTAATAATTTCAAAATTATTTTCTTTGAACATTTGCAGTACAGTGAATGAGAGAACATTAAATTGATAGTTCTGATAAACTGAGAATGAAGCTCAGCAAATATAAATATTACTTTATTGGGGTATTGGGTGGGTCAAATCTGGGGATCTGAGAGATTAGTTCTGGCTCTGCTCTCAGGAATCACTTTAGTGGTACTCAAGGGGCTGTATGGAATATTGGGGGATGAACCTGGGTTGGGTTTGTGGAAGATAAAAAGGCCTTATCATCTACTCTCCTATTCTCTCTAGTCCCCAAATATTTCATTTTGTCTTGGGGCATTTTGTGTACAAAATTATTTTTGGTCTGTAACACTGTAATGATGGTTAAGGAGACATAAGCATTTCCAACATGTAAACTTGTAGGATATTTAGTTACTGATTGGAAAAACCCCCTTATGACTCTGAACTGGAAAGACCACATATTTATTTCTACTTTGGATTTTCAACCACATTGTTCAAAAATTGATACATAGTTTTAGCCATATCTTTACAATTGATTCTATGCTAGTCCAAAGTGAACAGAGATAATCACCAGTAACAGGAATGAGAAAAATTTAATTAATAGGCCATTTTCTGTTTTATCAAATAGTAAAATGTGCATTATCCTATGTTCTCTGGAGAAATATATACTCCATCTTTCCTATAATATGTATTTTTCTATAATATGTAGGAGATGTTCAGAGAGGGGTCACTACTGTGACTTAGCAAGGCCGTAAGAAGAAGGGAGGGAAGGAAAAGAAGACAGGGTTATGCTGGGTTATGAAGGAAACATGGAATCGAAGAGAAATTATATTGTATAGGTAAAAAAATAATTTGTGATTTATACTCCTAGATTATCCTATCTATGTACAGTTATACATATGTATGCAATTATCCGATCATATGATTACTTGATCATATTAATAAAAGATCATACAATTATCAGTTCATATTCATCCTCTTTTTAGCCACACCAGCCTCCAAACAATATTGAATCAAAAGAAAGTTTCAATCTTTCTGCTCTTGCATTATTGAACACTCTGAATATTCCCCAGGCCTAGTCTTTCTGAAAACACTTTCCTACCATATGCAACTGTCTGAGAAAATCTACGTGTATGCACTAGATTGCTGTTATTCATTATTCATTACAACATTATTTAGTTGAACAACCTACCAAAGAAAAGTTGGTTCTGCAGGGGGAAATGTACAAACTCAGAGAAGTAAATTATTTTACTATAAATGCTTTAAAAAGAGCAAGCTTTATAGTCCTCATTATTTGGTCTGTGCTGAAGAAAACAAGTTTTCTCCAATGGCAAATAAGCCATTAAGGACAGAAGCTATGTGATCCAGTGAATTCAATAAGAGTTGAAGATGTAGATTCTGCCAGCTGTACACTAAATGAATAAAGAACCACCTTTAACGTGTTTACAATCTTCAATCAAATAATAAGCGAGAAACCACAATCTGCCTAGTACTTTTAATTCCAATAATCGCATTTTACCAGCTGACTTGTGAGAGTGCATTTACTCTTACATTCCCTAGCATGCTGAAATGAATAGAATTCTTTGTCTTGACTGTTCCTACAAACTTGCTATGGCTCTATAGTTTTTCTTTATGTCAGGAAAAAAAATATTGGCCAGGATCATAAGCTTCCCTAATCACACCTATGTAATCAAATGTCTATAGCATGATAATACTCAAAACCACAAGGCTTTATCCAGTAGAAAATACTACTCAGATTTCTCCTCATTTTTTTAAAATCTGAGGAGAAATTTGCTTTTTCATTTCTTGTAGTCTCTTTGATTTTGATATTTCAGAGGGTTCATGATTCTCTCAAGATGACCCAGTCTGACCATGAGAAATGCTTCCATTCTTGGCTTTGACAGATTCAAATGATCAGGTCTTCCCCCCAAAATATCTTTTTTCTAAACAACAGAGCATCTGGAATGTCATTACTAACTCCTAAGTTCCTCGAAACACAGAGAAGTCAAGTAAAGTGTTCTGAATAATTCTCTTGAAATATCTTTCACTTTACCTACGAGCACGTCTTTTTTATGTTTTCGCCATGGATGAGGCTTCACAAAATGGAAATTCTTGGGGCCCAGGATAGTACAGAGAGTAGGGCATTTGACTTGCATGTGACTGATCTGATTTCAATTCCTGGTATCTACAAGGTCTCTAGAGCACTGCTAGGAGTAATTCCTGAATGCAGAGTGAGGTATAACCCCTGAGCATTGCTCTGTGTGGCTCCCCGCAAACAGAATGACAATTCTTCCCAAAGATATCTCTTCCTCCTGCTATTTAGTCTCCCTCCAAGTCTATTTATATTCTGGTATACACAATCCAATTGTAGGTAACTCACTAAAAGATATATAAAGTGAATTTGCAATCTTTTAGCATGTGGCTCATCAGTGAACTACTACCTCAGTTTAAGTTCTGAAAATACTTGGCATTTGCTTTATTGTTCGTGGTCTTTGGCACAGAAAACCTACACAGTTTGTATTTTCCCTTATGGGTTAATGAAATCACTCCAATAGTAGTTCTTTATTGTTGAAATGAAGCATGCACATGAAAATCATTAGTCATAAAGCTTCATATTTTGGTAACATAGTATTGTCTGGCCTAAATATGCTAAGTAGTTTTGGGCAAAGTATGAAAGTATACTAATTCTACTAATCATTTGTGAACATATCTAGCAGACTTTATTACATTCAAATTTTTAGAAAAAAAAGAGGCTTATGTGTCTTTTAATGTTAGAATGGACATGTTGATAATCTTAGGAAATTAATAGTTTTGAAAGAGAATGATGCTGAGGAGAGAACACTGAATTTTTAAAATGTGTTTTCATTCATATTTTATATTCATGTTATGTAATAGCTTGTCAAAAGCAGTATGTGCTATATATATATATATATATATATATATATATAACAATTTTCATCTGTTCATTTAAATATTTTAGAAATGTATCATTAAGAACTAAGAAATAAAACAACTATTGATGCTTATACATTGTCTTGTTTGACAAATTCTTATTTGAATATTAAAAAGTAGTATGCTCATTCATTATTTTAGAAAGTGGAAAATGGGCCTAGAGAGATAGCACAGTGGCGTTTGCCTTGCAAGCAGCCAATCCAGGACCAAAAGGTAGTTGGTTTGAATTCCGGTGTCCCATATGGTCCCCTGTGCTTGCCAGGAGCTATTTCTAAGCAGAAAGCCAGGAGTAATCCCTGAGCACTACCGGGTGTGGCTCAAAAGCCAAAAAAAAAGAAAGTGGAAAATAAAAGAAACAAACCAAGCATTAGACTGCCAATCTGTTTTTTCTATTCTAACTGTATCCTTGACTAAATAGTAAAGAAAAACTTCTTCTTATGAAATGCTTCCAATTAAAAGTGAAAGAGTAGAGTTTTGAATTAGCAATATTAATTTTTTAAAATTCATTAATGTTATATAATAATTTTAAATGACTGCAATTAAAATTATAATGTAATACTTTTAGAATTATGGGATTAAACTTTAAATTTTTTCTTGTAACATTAATAGTTATGCATGCACAAAATAAATATGAAAATTAAGTCATACACAAATATTGGGGAATATCTTTTATCTTCACTGCTGTGTTCACAAGAAAGGATTTGGGAAACATGTGGTTTTATAAGCTAGAGGGGGTTGCTCTGAAATATAAAGATATTGTCTCCATGTCACTCTTTACTTCTTTACTTTTTCCATTGCTCCCAGGAAAGACTACCCCTCCTTAGTCTGACAAACAAGGTTCTTTATGATCTGATATTTATTTTCTTCACTGTTGTATTTGGTCATGTTGTCCAACACACTGAGTTAGCTATACATTCTAAAATGAACAGTATCCTCTCATATCTCCACTGCCTTACATTTTTAGAGATGTGGTTACTTCGGTACTCACACTTTTGTTATTCCTAATTCTTTACTCAAACCAACAGTCTCTTTCTATAGATGATTTACTTTGACACATTCTTTAAGATGTGCCTCTACTCAGTATTGTGACTATCAAAGCATCTATCATCTTGCCTAAGATAACACCTTTCCTCTACCTTTTTTCCTGCATGGAGCTGTAACATTATTGTAGAAACACTATCTCTGGACCTCTGGAATTTTGATGGTATGAATTAAAATACACAACATTAATAATACACATTTTCTGAGTTTTTATTATGGGCCACTTCTTTGTAGTTTCAGGCAAGCCCCAAACTAACTGCCTGAACCATATTATAATTAATCCCATTTTATAAATGGGGGGGGGGTTGAGAGCACTGAAAGGAAATAAATATCTGATCTAATGGAGTATTTAATGGGGTATAGTAGTGGAGTATAAATTAGGCATTTTAACTCTAAAAATCTTACCCTCAGTAAAATTGTATGTGTCATGTGAATTATAGCTCCCCAAAACTATGTCTAAATCCTAAATCCCTGATACCTGTACACATGCATTTGTTTCTAAATGGGGTCTTTGCACATAAAATGATCTAAGGATCCCAAGGATTCCGAGAATCTTGGATTATGGTTACCATCCTGTATTAGTGCATATTGTAAACCTAATGAAAAACAGAAATAAACACAGTGAATAAGAGGGCAAGCTCAAAGAGAAAAAAATATGCTACCCAATGTTAGAATTTCAGGAACCACTACAAATATGAAAAGGTAAGGATAGTTTCTCCTCTAGAACTGTGTGAGAACGAATTTTTGTTGTTTTAAGTTAGCTATTTTATGCAAATTTGTTGTGGTAACTCTAGAAAATGAGAAGACTAATTCATTTTACATTTTAAACATTTTTTTCTGGTTTTGGGGTCACACCTGACTGCACTCAGGGATTATTCCTGGGTCTGCTCTGTGCTCAAAAGTCACTCCTGGTAGGCACGGAGGACCATATGGGATCACAGGATTCTAACCACTGTTTGTTCAAATCAGCTGTGTGCGAGGCAAACACCCTATCACTGTGCTATCTCTTCAGCCCACATTTTAAGCATTTTCAAGAAATATTTCATAGATGAATGGAACATACATTTGGATATTTCTGTGTTGTCAGCACTAAGAGTAGACACTAGAAATAGGCAGATTATTAAAGTCGATTTACTTTCAAAGATATCTGTGTCTAAATCTTCATATTTTAGTGCCAATTTCTTTTTCTGGTTGAGTATCACATTATCTTTTGTCATTTATATAAATCTGCTTACATTTCTTTCTTTTGCCCCTTTCTTTCCAATCACCTTGAATATTTCTGCAAAAAAACTATTTTTCTAAAATTGTTATTTAATCTTGTTCTGTGCTCAAGAATAACTCCTGATAGTACTTAGGGGATCTTATGGGGTGTTGGGATACATCTGGGGCCAATTCGGTACAAAGCAAATGCCTTAACTTCTGTACTACCTGTACTATTTCTCATGCCTCCTATGAGAAAAATAAACACTGTAGTTCATTTTCAGAATATGCACGCACTGTTAGCATATTATTCAAGTACCCCCTTCACATTGATCTTATACCTCTTTCTTATATTTCATAGATTTCTTTTTTTTTTCATAGATTTCTTATACTTCTTTCTATCTCTCTCCTTGGCTCCGTTTTAGTAACTATCTTAAGATAATGACCACATGGTCTAGGCTACCACAAATGCCTCCTAACTAACCTCCTGTGGCATGAAATATGATAGTCTCAGGATTCCTTTGCTCTCTGTCAGCAGAATGTTCTTATCTGATAACTTTTAGGAAGACTCTTGAGCTGATAAATGTCTCCTATAAGTTACATGTAATGACTGCCCCATCCCCCAAATTACCCAAATTGTGCCCAATAAGGAGATTAAAGTTTCAGACAGGAAGAAAGGGAATCAATAATCATTATTCTTCTACCTGAAACTCTCCACTTATTTCTTAGAAATTTCACAGGAAAGCTCTAGTCCTTTGTAAATAAGAGTTCAGCTCCTTAGTGTCCTCTGTTCCAACAAGGATTGCTGGAGAGGTGTTCAGACCAGCAAAAGACCATCCTCTTTGAGTCTTTACCTACTCTTACTTCCTTGACTATCATTTGTGTCTTCCTTTGCTGCTTCCCCCATCCTCTCCTTAGCACTCAATCACTATCTACTTATTTTTAT
>PVKC010003754.1:0-37936 GCA_004027635.1 Crocidura indochinensis
CCCCCCAACATTTCCCTCCTTCCCCCTTCTACTGCCTGTATTCAAGACAGGAATTCTGTTTATCTCAATCAATACCATTGTCATGATAGTTTTAATGTAGTTACTTCTCTAACTGCACTCACTACCCTTTACAGTAAGTTTCATCTTGTGGGACAGTTCTTTCAGTCTTCATCTTTATTGTTTCTGGACATTATTACAACACTGTCTTTTATTTTTCTTAAATCCTACAGATGAGTGAGACTATTCTGTATCTATCTTTCTCTCTGTAACTTCTTTCACTCAGCATAATATTTTCTATTATGTGTTGCCATTTTAGTGATGTTAATTCTCCCAATTTATAAATAGGGTTGTGTCTCCATTTCTTTGTGTCCTCTTTTATTACTTAAAGCAGGGTTTTGTAGTTTTCTTTGAATAGATTCTTTACCTCTTTAGTCCAAGGTATTCCAGTTTGTGTGGCACTAATGTGAACAGGATTATTCTTTTAATGTCCATTTCTACTCTATCATTATTTGTGTATAAAAAGGCCATTGATTTTAGAGGGTTAATTTTGTAACCTGGTATTTGCTATAGCTTTAAATCTATAGTTTTGAGAAGCTTTATGGTAGAGTCTAAATAGGGTTTTCTAAATCCAGAAACATGTAATATGCAAAGTGTGAGAGCTTAACTTCTTCCTTTCCTATCAGTATACTCTTGATAACTTTTTCTTGCCTGGTTTCTATGGAAAGTAAGTATTTTAGAACTATTTTGAATAGGAGTGGTGAGAGGAAGCAGACTTGTCTTGTACCAGTTTTAGAGGAAAGGATTTTAGTATATATTCTGTGGGAGTAATATTTTACCAATGGCTTGTGGTAAATGGCCTTGACTATACTGAGAAAGTTCTTTCCATTTCCATCTTATTGAGAGTTTTTATCATGCATGGGTGTTGGAACTTATCAAATGCTTTCTGTGCATCTATTTATATGACCATATGGTTTTTATATTTTCATTTTTTGACATGGTGTATTATGTTGATTGCTTCATGTATATTGAACTATCCTTGTATTCCTGGAATGAATCCTACTTAGTCATGGTATATGACCTTGATGATGCATTGGGTCCTATTTGCTAAGATTTTGTTGAGGATTTTTGCATCTGTGTTCATCAGGTATATTGATGTGTGCTTTTCTTTTTTGCAGCATAACTGTCTGGTTTTGGTATCAGGGTGATATTAGTTTCATAAAAACTATTTGAAAATATTTCTGTTTCTTCAATTTCTTGAAAGACCCTGACAAAGATTGGTAGTAGATCCTCTTGAAAGATTTGAAAGAATTTGTTAGTGAATCCATCTGGGCCTGTGTTTTAGTTTTTGAGAAGATTTTTGATTACCATTTTAATTTTCTCAATAACGATGGGTCTGCTTAGATAGGCTAGGCAGTGGTCCTCAAACTACAGCCCACGGGCCACATATTGTATTTGTTCCCATTTTGTTTCTTCACATCAAAAGAAGATGTATGCAGTGTGCATAGGAATTTGTTCGTAACTTTTGTTTTTACTATAGTCTGACCCTCCAATGGTCTGAGGGACAGTGAACTGGGCCCCCGTTTAAAAAGTTTGAGGACCCCTGGGCTAGAGCATATGGGTTCAACTGTGGTAGACTATAAGAGCCCAAGAAATTATTCATTTCTTCCAGGTTCTCTTGTTTTGTGGCATAGAGTTTCTCAAAGTAATCTTTGATTACCCTTTGAATCTCTGTATTATCTATAGTAATATCCCCCTTTTCATTCTAATTTGATTTATTTAGTTTCTCTCTCTCCATTTCTTTTTGAGTTTTGCTAGTGATTTATCAATCTTGTTGATTTTTTCAAAGGATGACCAGTGCATCTGGGACCACTTAGTCCCTGGTTCCCATCATGTCTTTAGTTTCTTTTTCTTTAGTTTTAGAGAAAAATGCAGAAATATGTGGTTAAAAAAAAGTAATATGTGTCCCTAGGTTCTATGATAAAGGTGGGAGCCCCTATTTAAAAGAGACAAAACAAAAAATAAGATAAATATGGTATGTGTAGCAGATTTATTTATTAATTTTATTTATTTATTTTTTTTGCATAGACACAGCAAAAAATGGAGAAAGTAACCTAAAAACAAGGAGATCTTACCCATGAAGCATACTGCCATAAGACCAACTAAAGGCTTCAGGAATACTAAGTTATCTAACCGAAAATCTTTCTTTGTGGTACTAGTAAAAGTTCTTCTTAGTCATGGTTGTCGCAGTCAGGTTTCTGTGTTAGCGATCCTGCTTTTTTATAGATCCTACGTAAAAGTCAAGGTGACAAGGGACATCTTCCGATTTCATCTCACCGTTAGGTGGTAATGCAGAGAACCGTGCCCTGAGAGCAAGTTGCTGCTGTTCCTAAGTTGTCAGGGTGTCATATGAACCCAGTCTTAATGAAGCAAGTCATTGCCAGGGGAGCATTAGGGCCTCCCTTTGTAGAAGTCTGATTCTTGGTACTGGTGCCAAAAACTGCTGGTTCCATGAATGGGATCTGATATTAAGAGGTGAATGGCCAATGTATTATTTTCTGAAGCCTAAGCCAAGTCACTATGACAAGTGTTCAGGGTGAAAGGGCCCACTGCAATATAAAAGTTATATGTTCCTATCCCTATTAGATAATAACTTGTTTCCACACATAAGATTTCCCCATATTAATGTGCCTATGCAAAAAGGAACAATGTCACATGATATACTGGTGCACATGGGGAGTAAAAATAACAATCTGAACAATCATCATAACCTGGTTCTAACATCAACTTGAAACCCAATAAAAACTTGTCTGTTAGGGGCCCGGGAGATAGCATGGAGGTAAGGCATTTGCCTTTCATGCAAAAGGTCATCGGTTCGAATCCCAGTGCCCCATATGGTCCCCCCGTGCCTGCCAGGAGCAATTTCTGAGCATGGAGCCAGGAGTAACCCCTGAGCACTGCCAGGTGTGACCCCAAAACCAAAAAAAAAAAAAAAACAAAAGAAAACTTGTCTGTTAGAATTTCTCACTAAACAGTCCATAAAGAAAGAATCTATCTTAAGCTTCATCCTATGATCCATGCAAATACCAAGATCTCTAGTTACAGAAACCTGATTTTATCATCCACAACTGAGTGGAAAGTTTCCTGGCATCATAAAAAGATCTTGGAGTGTGAAAATAAGCACAATATAGAGTCTGTAGTTGTTCCCATGACAGTATGCTTTAAGAGTGGAGAAACTGTATCTCTTAGGCCAAAGGAAATCCCTTTCTAATTTCCCCAATGTTTATTGTGCCTATGCAAAAAATAAATACAATACAATAAAATAAAGTACAAAACCTTGCCACAGCAGCCCTCTTTCCTCTTCTCTTTTTGTTCCTGTGACTATTATTTGGTTGTTGGGTTTGTTGTTGTTGTTGTTGTTATTGCTGTTGTGTCTTTTTGTAGCTGCTGCTTTTGTTTCTTTTTGTTTGTTTCTTGATTTTTTTTTTTTGGTTTTTGTCTTTGTTTTGCTTTTGTTATGTTTTTCTTCTTTTCTCCCTTTCTTCTTTTGAATTGATATTTATAACCTCTGGATGAACTTCTCCAGTTTTCTTCTTTATTTTCTTTTTTCTTTTTTTTTTCTTCAAACAGAACCGCATAACTTGAAACATCTTGTTCTGCCTCATAAATTGAGGGGGAATAATGGATGGTACCATGACCAAACAGTCATATGATTATTGAGTAGAAATATAAAATGATCAGACTTAAATACCAAACCCAAAGTTAACAACAACAAAAGTGATACCCAATTTACAACAAGGTAGTCACAGAGGGGACCAGCATTTTGGGGGGCAAGGGAGGGAGATATAGGATGCATGTTGGGAACATGAATGAAGGGAGGACAACACTGTTGTGGGAATACCCCTGATTCATTGTTACTATGTACCTTAAATATTACTGTGAAAGGCTCTTAATTCACTTTTCTACAATAAAAAATTTTTAAAAAAAACTAAAAAGATATTATATCTAAAAAAGAATTAAACCTATTAAGGAAATGCATCTAAATAAATTTACTACGGATATATATATATATATATATCCCCTTTAAGTATTTTGAAATAGTCTGTGGATAATAAAATCAGGAGCAGAGTTTGAGCCTGAAACATTATATATTAAATTTTCATAATTCATTCATCTGTTGTTGGATACCCTCTTTAGCTATTGTACTAAGTGTAGCAATAAGTAATGTATTCTGAAAATATTTTAAAAATAATTTTTAGAGGGTTATACATGACATAGTACTCTGTCTACTCCTGAATCAGTGTTAATCAGAGTTAACTCATAGCCAGGCTCAAAGGACCAATATGGGATGCTGGGGACTAAACCCAAGTTGGTCACTTGCAAGGCTAACATCCTACCTGCTGATATCACTTTGATCTCAAACCTTTCTTTCATAATATGCATGGTGATGTAATCTAAAATTGTTTGATCAAGGTGAGAGGAAGGACAAAATTTTAAATTGGTACATCTTTATGACCTACAGAGTTTAACTTTCTTACCAAGGGCCAATGAATACAATGTGAATTTGTGACCCTGATAGCTGAATAACGGTAATACTTCAAGCTAAGCAAAGTTGAAATTCTAGAATTTTCACTTCATCTCAGACAGGCAGTCTGCAGCAAGAAATGAGAGCTTAATAGCCCCCTCTATGGGCTGCTGAGAATGCGTAGTAAAGGCAGGGATTGAAAGGATCAGGGAAGAAGGTATTCTGGAATTGACTTACTTTTTGGCACTAAAGAAGATTGGTAATTTCTGGAATCACTTGTAGGGTAAGCCACTTATACATGCTTAAGGAAAACTCTGTTGGGCAGAAGAATAAATCTCTAAAATGGATGGTTCTCCTCTATAGGCCAGGGGTTAGGGAAGAAGGACTTGCAGATGAGCAGTGGGATGACAGAACCACAGAACAATGGATTATGAAACAATAGATTATTGATCAGATATATAGCTGTATTCCCCTGTCAGAGTCTGAGTTGCTGCATAGCTGTATTCCCCTGTCAGAGTCTGAGTTGCTGCAACTTCTACCATTGTTATCTAGGAAATGTGAGCCACAGAGGCCTAAATGTGATGGTACCAATGAAGTGGTTTACTTAGTTAAGGTAAAACTAATGGGCAGAGAATGAAGGAAGCTTAATCTGAAAAATTCTGCTTATTCTGAAAAAATAAACAAGAAAGAATTAAAAAATGAACAGTTAATAGTTTGTCTAACTTCCTTTCCCTTGTAATTTTAGAGAAAAATTCCAGCAGCATATTGGGGACAGAATTCTCAAGCATGCATAAAGAAATGACCAAAAAGAATAATCAAAAAGTTGTAGTAGAATTGATCTTTTACATAAAAAAATTTTCTGCCAGTTGCCAGGAATTACTAGAAACACCTTCCAGTAGTTTGTTTAGGAATTTGACTAAGCTATTTCATTCATGAGCACACTTGGTCCTGAGTGGTTAATGAGCAAATACAGTGATTTCCCTATAATTATCATTCTGCTCTCCATTTTTATCACATCTTCCTGTTTCCATTTGTGCTCTTTAAGTAGTCATCTTTGAGGGTTACAGAGATAGCTAAGTGACAGAACATGGGATAAATGGGCTCTGAGTTTGATACTTGCATCTCATGACCTCTCCAGCACAGCTCAGCTCTGTGTGTCAGTAGTGTCGCTTTAGTTCTGCCAAAGGTGGGGTGGCCCCTATAAAGAACAAACAAGCTTCCCTTGCTTTCTTAATTTAGAGTATCTTGATTCTTCTGATGGATGTAATGACCAACAAGAATGAAGCTGACTTGAAGATATCCATAAATAAAATATTTAGAGAAACTTTGGTTTTCTTTACCATGTCCATGTCCAATGAGTGAATCAGGGTTGCAACTATGAAAGTAGGCCTATGCAAGGTGTCCTGGTAATAGTTTTCTGAAAGATCTTTGCACGCATTCTCAGCAGCCCATAGAGGGGGCTATTAAGCTCTCATTTCTTGCTGCAGACTACCTGTCTGAGATGAAGTCCGCTGAATGTGTCACCTACTGGCCAACATCAATCAATCCGGAGCCAGTCAGTTCTCAACATAGTAGCTCCTGCCATGCTTGTCTCAAGAAAGCATTTGTTCTCTGGGGGCTTCCAAAAATATTGACAGTTCTTGGAAGAAAGTCAACACTAATTTTGGGGACTTTCTCTTTTTTCCTTCTCATGGTGACAGCTTTCCTGACAGCATGAAGCCAAGCATTTCTGCTGTTAGAGTGATTATTTTATTTATTTATTTATTTTTTTTAAGTTGGCGATGATCTCATCTCTGTAGTTCAGTCTGGGGAGGGGAGCATGAGTGGCAGAGGCTTCTCACATTATACAGTCGGGCTGCATAATGAGCTCTAGTGGATGATGAGCTCATCGGATTTCTAGCAGTAACTGTTCATGGGGTGGGCTACCTCCTGTGTATCTTGGCATCTGAGCTCTTATATTTGAGCTCCTTTGCTTGACATTTTATTTTCAGCAAGCCATTGGAAGATCCTCTCTTCAGAGATTATTTACAGCAGATACCTTTCCAAGCAAGGTTGGCTGTTTTACTCCTCAAATATGCTCTCTACTCTCTGCCCTCAGACCTTGGCTCCTGCTCCTGCTGCAATACCAGCAATACCCTATTCTCATACCCACATTTGAATGTTCTTACAGAGTCACTGTCTCATAAAGGTAGTTCCAGACTCACATGTTGAATCCTTCTTTTGTATGAACATTCCCAGCACCATTTTCCTACGATAACTCAGCAACAATATTTGGGCAGCATTTCAAGTTTTCTAAGCACTTTACACATATATTAATCCTCACAACTTGTGATATTCCTATAAAGATCTGTCAGTGCCCTGTATATTTTTTTAAATGTTTTTTTCTTATAAAGATCTTGTGATATTCCATGTGTAATTGTGAGGTGCTTTCATGATGACAGTCACTGGGACCACCACCCCACATTTCTGGTTATCTTCCTGCTAAAAGGTGATGTTCCTGCCCTTATGAAAATAAGGACAAACATGAGACTCACTTTGGCCAAGAAAACAAAAGTGGCATATCATCTTTTTAGGAGCCAGGCTACAATTTACCCTATCAGATGAGAAGAGGAACTTGGAGTTGTCCAGTCCAGCAGAACCAGTGAGTTTATTAAACACTTTCAACAAATCAATAAAAATGATCACCAAAGTGTTTTGTGAAAGAAAAGACTGCTGCCTTGCTTCCTGCCTGCTTTTCTGCTCCACCACAACACATTGTTCTGTGGTTCCGTCATCCCACTGCTCATCTGCAAGTCCTTCTTCCCTAACCCCTGGCCTACATACAAGCATGGCAATGGGAAACGATGCAGGGCAACACTGTAAAAAGAGAATGAAGATGGCAGCTCTGATGATTCGAAAGGTACCAACCACCTAGTTAAGTCCTTAGGTAAGGCGTTTAGAGTAGAAATACAGAGGATGTTCAGAGAACTCAAAGAAGCATAGATCTAGCTGAACAGACCACAAAGATAGAAATCAGAAACTCCAAAATGAAACAAGAAGACTGAAAAATTCAGAAGATGAAATGAAAACCTCAATGAAAAGCTACTCCAGCAGATAAACAGCAGTTGAGGACAGAGATAATGAGCTGGAAGATGAGATGAAGAACTCCATACAGCAGAAGAGATCGGAAAAGAACCTTAAAGCAAAAGATCAGACAGTAAGAAAAAATTATCAAAGAATGCAATCAGATGAAAATAAAAGTCTTTGATAAACTGAACAGAAACAAATAAGAATCAGTGGAGTCCCAGAGAGACAGGAAAAAATCCCCAGGAAGAATCAACAGTCAAGGACATCATTGCAGAGAAACTCCCAGAACTAAAGACTGCATGCAACCAAATCCTGCATGCCTGAAGAGTACCAGCTAAAACAGACCCAAAGAAAAGCACCTGAGGACACATCCTAGTAACAATGATCAATCCCACAGATCGGGATAGAATACTGAAAGCAGCAAGATCAAAAAGGGAAATTAGATTCAAAGGAGCATCTATAAAATTTACAGCAGACCTGTCACAAGAAAAACTATCATGCAACCATGTCTAGAAGTATTTGAGATTGTGGCTACTCTAATATCCTGAAGTTTCTATTAAGCACTAATGATACAAGATGCACAAGATTTAGTCCAACCTCAGAAATGCTTACGGCCAATGTTGGTACATAATGTTGCATATATTATTAAGATAAAGTCAAATAATTACTATAATGAACATGTTTTTTAAAATAAAGTTGGAATGGGGGAGAAATCCTTGTCTAGCTCATGAAAATAGTAATAGTAATATTTAAATTGATACTTGAATGGTGAATAAATGTTAGCTAGGCCAAAAAGTAGTAGTAGACTGTTTTGAGGAAAAAAATGTGAAAAAATGCAAGACAAAAGCTTCTCAATAGAAGCTACATGATAAAGGAGTGAATATTCTACTGAAGAGATTATGACAAAAGAGAACACTTTCTTGTCTTTGTAAATACTTATTTTTTATTATGGCTTCCTTTTTTTTTTTCTTTTTTGGTTTTTGGGTCACACCCAGCTGCGCTCAGGGCTTACTTCTGGCTCTACACTCAGAAATCGCTCCTGACAGGCTCAAGGGACCATATGGGATGCCGGAATTCAAACCACCGTCCTTCTGCATGCAAGGAAAATGCCCTACCTTCATGCTATCTCTCCAGCCCCTTATTATAGCTTCTTTATTACTAATGACACACAGCAAGTATTGGTAAATAGATATTTCCTGTCTCTTTTCCATGTCAAACTCAATATTGTTTTGGAAGTTAGGAATGAGGAATATTTTTATATTTTTCTGATAAAATGTCATACATATTTGAGGAGATCTTTCTTTCATTCAATCTTTGATTTAGTTAGTACACTAATTAATAACTGTCTGTGATTATCTTCTATTTTCAGAAGGGAATTCAAAATCTGGGAGGCATTCAAGGTCATTCCCAATCTACCCCCAACCTACTTGTCTAATCCATTATAGCATTCATCCAGAACCGGGAGTCCTGAACATCCAATGAACTGAAACTTTGTCAATCATTCATTCTGTACTGATGCTTTTTTTTTTTACCCTAAATCATATCCATTCAAGATTTAACTCAAGAATAATCTCATTCAAATAATTCCAATGCCATTGCCCTACTTAATTGTTTCTCCTACTTGTTTATTTGTGGCTCCACCTTGGGTTTAGGTTTATCTAGCTGAGACCCACCCATTCCTGGGAGGGGTTTTGGGGAGCGGATGTTACATGTATATTTACCTGCAAGGCCTTGCCCATTCCTGGGAGGGGTCTTGGGAAGGTTAGATAAGGCCTTTGAGCCACGGGATTAGGGCTTTCGGGTCTTTTGCCAGGATGGAGGTTGGGGGTGACATGGATGAAAGAAGTAAGATGCAGGGCTAGCTAAGAATGGCATACGTAAATGATTAGTAGCCACATCTGTTGGCTAGGGCTATATAAAGATGTTATCTCTCTGAAAGCCTGCCTGTGAGTGAGTTCAATACCCGTGGCTTTCCTGGACCCAGGCTCACCGGTTAATGGGGAATGGAGCCATATGGTCCTGAGCTGAAGAACAAAGGCTTCCATCTCTACCATCCAAGTCCATAATAAGGGGTGTAACTCTACATTTATTGAGATCCTTCTTACAACCTTGCCCTTGAAATTTTCACTTAGTTGCTACTATGATATGCTAAAATGTAATTTTCTTTTTCTTTTTTTCTGATTGGGGTTTGTAGGGACACTTAAATATGTGGCATGAGGATCTATAATTTTAAATGCTCATGTAGCATGAACTTTCTTATTTTAAAATTCCCAAGTACCATCTTTAAAACATACTACTATATTTCTCTAGATCTTATGAAATTTTAAGATTTTACATTGTCAAAATTGTTTTTCCTGATTATTTGACTTCTAGAATACAGTACTTTTTTTTTAAAAGGTTAATATATTTTTTTATTTTGATCATAGTGACTTACATATCTTTCACATTAGTATTTTAGGTACATATCAACATTGAATCATGGGAATACCCACTACCAAATTTGTCCTCCCTCTTCCCCGTTCCCTTTCTGCAGCCCATATCCCCCACAACCCCCCCCCACCCAGGCTGCTAGAGTAGATGGTCCCCTCTCTGTCTAGCTTACTATGAATACAGTACTTTTATAACCTGAAGCTTATAACTTTATTATTTATATTACATATGGGTTTGTTTTAATTAACTATTTGGGTTTTCTTTCATTTGTTTTGCTTTTTGTGTGCCTAGTTACTTTTTTATTGAGTGTCAATATGTTGTATCTAAAAATCAAGTCACAGTAGACTGTATATATTGCCTGACTATGACCCCTGAGAAAGAGAGAGAATGATGATTGTTCTCTCGTATGGCAGAAAAGAAAGAAGCCCCTCCAAAATAGCATAAATGTTTTGGTGATCTGCAGAAAAAGATCAGTTAAAAGCAGCTAAAGAGACCTGAGTTACAGAATTAGGCACTACAGAGAATTGGATATATAAAAGGTGCTCCAGATATATGCAGAAGTCTCCATTATAAGAAGAATTTTGATGTATGTAATTTACTGAGCCACTTCCCCATTATATATCAGACGCTTTTCAATATTTTAACATTTAAAGTGTGAATGATGACATATGCTTTTCACATATAAGGAATTTTGGAGGGAATTTCTGATCTTGTGAAGTTTTCTAAAATTAGATGATAATTACAATGTTGAGGCATAAACATGTTTAATATTCTTGCTACATCTTATAAATGCTCTTTTCAAAAAAAAAGTTGCACCAGTTTACACTGCTGCCAACAATAGGTATGTGAAGCCCTGCCTGACAGATTTTGAAGGAGAAATCAAAGGCACAGGGGGTTTTCCTTCCCCTCAGAAAATGACATCATCTTTGCATATCCCTGCCAAAA
The DNA here is from genome assembly GCA_004027635.1 of Crocidura indochinensis. Classification (NCBI taxonomy): domain Eukaryota; kingdom Metazoa; phylum Chordata; class Mammalia; order Eulipotyphla; family Soricidae; genus Crocidura; species Crocidura indochinensis. The sequence goes on from PVKC010003754.1 coordinate 10,964, forward strand.
AACAATCCTCTGTTGGGTGGACTGTGAAGCGTGACTGCTTTTAAAGCCAACGATAGGCTCTGTGAAAGTGGGAATTTACTTCTTTTTTTTTTTTTTTTCAAGTGAGTGGGCGGCCAGCTGGCTCTATGTCTGAGCTTAGATAGGAGAAAGTTTGAGCTGAGCTACGAAGATTCTTTTTTAAATATGAGGGATTTCTATGCGTTTTTCTTTCTTTTATTTTGCATTCAAAAACTTCAGGTAAAAAAATGAAGTCATGAAATTTTCCTATACATGGATGGGCATGGAAACTATTATTCTGAGTGAAGTAAGTCAGAGGGAGAGAGAATAGTTTCACTCATCGATGGGATTTAAGAAATATAAAAGATATCATTGTAATAATACCCAGAGACAATAGAGATGAGGACTGGAATGACCAGCCCATGCTATGAAGCTTACCATAAAGAGTGATGAGTGCAGTTAGAGAAATAACTGCACCAACAACTAACATGACAATGGTAGTGAGTGACAGAAATAGAATACCTATCTCAATTACAGATAGGGGTTTGGGGAGGAGGAGATGGGGGGCATTAGTGGTGGGAATGTTGCATTGGTGAAGGGGATGCTCTTTTTTATAACTAAAATTCAACTACAAACATGTTTTTAATCATGGTGCCTGAATAAAGATATTATTAAAAATACCCCAAAACCTTAAATAAAAGAGGTGCATTTAGCACTAAAGCATGGATTCCAATTTGGGTTCAAATTCTGACTAGATATACAGTGAATATTATGCCCTTCACTGACCAATAAGGTTAAGATGTTCACCCCTAAATCTGGTCAAAATATTAGAATCAGTATTCTTCCCTCCATAGACCCATACTCCAGGCTTCTACCATGAATCCCAAAATTTACCTGGAATATCCTTAGTTCCAAAATTTTATTTATTTAAAAAAATCTTTTTTGAAAGTAAGAATTGGATGAAATTACTTTTATTTAATACCAAAATTTTAATACCAAAAGTTCAATGAATGAACTTTATCAGGTCTAATAATAAAAAAGTATCTCGTTAGACTCATTATAAGCTCTCTTTTCTGGATCAAGAACAATTATGGAAAGATGCAATTGAGGGGAAGACAAGCTAACTGGGTTCTACTAATATTTAACTTTCTGCAGAGTCTGACTTCTCCCCATAGCCATAATCTGGAAATGTCTATATTTATGCTGTGACATGGAACTCATCTCGAGCTGTCCTTAGAACATCTTTTGAATATATTTGAATTTAGATTTTATAGCTTTTTATTTTTTGCTTTTTGGGCCACACTCGGTGATGCTCAGGGTTTACTCCTGGCTATGCACCCAGAAATTGCTCCTGGCTTGGGGGGACCATATGGGATGCCGGGGATCAAACCGGGGTTCTTCCTAGGCTAGCATGGACAAGGCAGAGACGTCTTACTACTTACACTACTGCTCCGGTTGCCAGGTTTTATAACTTTTAGCATTGTGTGATAATAATAGTAATCTAGAATCTACTAAGACTGCTTAGCTATAAAACCAGAAACTCATAGATTTGCTTCATAGGCTGGAGATAAGGTCTAAATGTGCTTACTCACAGTTCTTGCAAAAAGAGTCAAAGGGAAATGAGAACTTATTCAATTCAGCTCTGCTAAAATTGCTTGTCTCTCAGACTTGTGCCTGAATCTTTTTTAAAAATCTTTATGAATTATTTTATTCCTTTTTTCCTCCTTTCTTCCTTTATCTACTTCCTTCCTCCTTTCTCTTCCATTTTCTTTCTTCCTTCCTTCATCTTTTTCTTCTTTCTGCTTTCTTACTTTCTTTCTCTTTCTCTTTCTCTCTTTCTCTTTCTTTCTTTCTTTCTTTCTTTCTTTCTTTCTTTCTTTCTTTCTTTCTTTCTTTCTTTCTTTCTTTCTTTCTTTCTTTCTTTCTTTTCTCTTTCTTTCTCTCTCTCTCTTTCTTTCTTTCTTTCTTCCTTCCTTCCTTCCTTCCTTCCTTCCTTCCTTCTTTCTTTCTTTCTTTCTTTCTTTCTTTCTTTCTTTCTTTCTTTCTTTCTTTCTTTCTCCTTCTTTCTCCCTTTTTTCTTTAGATACATGGTTTGCAATATTATTACTTAAGTGGTATGATGAATGTCACATTATCTTCATTCAAAATCCAGTTATTTTTCAGAATGATCATTTCCAACTATCATTGTCATAATGGTCCCTTCTCTGTCTTAACTGCATCCCCCATGCTATTTGTGGCAAGATTCCTGCTATAGATTATTTCTCTTGGCCCTTGTCTATACTGTCTCCAGATATTATTATAATACTACTTTTTTATATTCCACAAATGAGTACAATATTCTGTGTTCATCCCTCTCCCTCAGACTCATTTTCTCAACATAAGAATCTCCATTTATATCTATCCATGTAAAAATAAATTCCATGATATTATTTTTCTTAACAACTTCATAATATTCTATAGTGTAGATGTACTATAGTTTATCTATTCATTTTTTTTCTTGGGCATTTGGGTTGCCTTCAAATTCTGGCTATTGTGATTATTACTATGATAAACATTGGGAAAACAGAGAGCTTTTCTGCATTGTGTTTTTGGGATTCTAGGCATATTCCTAGGAGTAGTATGCTGGATTATTTCTATTTTTTGAGGAATATATTTGTTGTTCTCCAAGAAGGCTAGACTGACAATCCAACCAGCAGTGAATTAGAGTTCCTTTCTCCCCACAACCATGCCAGCACTGGTTTATTTCGTTCTTTGCGACAGTCTCTGTAGTGTGAGATGATATCTCATTGTTGCTTTGACTTGTATCAATAACCTCTAATCTCCCTTTGTCCGCCTGTATTTCTTCTTTGAGGACATACATATCTGTTCTTTTCTTCCCTTTTTTGGATGGGGTTAGATGTTTTTCTTGTTAAAGTCTATCAATACTTTATATTATCTCTTATCAGATTAGTTGAAGTTTCTTCCATTTCGGTATGTTTGAAATAATGACTCTGAAATGCAATGTTGATGGTAACTTGAGGGATATCAATGTGAATAAAGAACAAACTATGAAATCATTCACCTTCCTGCATCCATAACTCAGACTTTAGTTCTACCACACATGACCACAACTGAGATAGTGAGAAAATAATTTACTTGGCCAAGTTTCACCCTAGACTTTTCCCAGATGAGTTCCCTAAATGGTAACAAGAAGAGGAATTCATATCACGCAGGGAGTGAGGAAAATAATAATAATAATAAAAGAAAGCAACTTTTCTTGTTCATGTGATTAAAACATAATTATTTGCTTGACTATTAAAATGGCTCTCAATGAGTGCCTGCTTTGTGGATTGTATTGATCAGTAGGAAGGAGGTGCATTTAAATTTTAAAATATCTCTGTAGATGTTGTTTGTGTGAAATAGAACTTTTTGCGTATCTTTTCTTTTCCTTTTTTGTACTTATAAGCACTTATCTAGTAAATATATGTATATGTAAATAAAATATTTGTTAATTATTTAATCTTGCATAATTCATTATCATTTTTATTTTATTTTCTCCTTTTTGGGGGGACTCCACCCAGTAGTGGTGCTCAGAAGTTTCTCCTGGCTTTGCGCTCAAAAATCGCTCCTGTTAAAATGGGAAAATATTACATATGCAAACAACTTCTTATCTAATAGAGATAGGAACACAATTTTTGTAATACAGTTAGGCCTTATACCCTGAACATTGGCATGATGACTTGGCTCAGGCCTCTGAAGAATGGGTATTGCCCATACATCCCTGAACCATTAACTATCTACAGAAACAACCACAATTGTCTATAACATCACCAGGAAGCAATTCTCTACCAGGGAAGACCCTACTGCTACCCTGGCATTTGACGTACTCCAATTACTGGGTGTTCCCTTAACACCCAGATGACTCAGCAACAACCTGCTTGCAGGGCAAGATGCTCTGCATTTAATGGTGAGCTGAACTAGAGGATGCTCCACATCATTCTGACTTCAATGAAGGAAATGCATAGAAACCAGAATCTTTAACTACAGAAAGGGGACACCAACAATAACTATGTGTGAAAAAATTTCACCAGGACCACAGAAAATGACTCAAGAATTGGACAACCTAGTATGCCTGGAACCCAGAGTCAGTCTTATGCCAGAAAACTTCAGGGATAAGGTCTCCTTGTATTTAGATTAAGGCTTTTTTTTTTCTCCATTTCCCCCATATTTTGCTGGGCCTATGCAAACAATAATTGTCACTTTCACACCGTTATTACTGTGTTTTATTAACTCATATTTTTTAAAAAGAAGAGCTTACTAAACTTGATTTAATAAATTCATTGTGATTTAATAATTTTCATAAATATTTTTTCCTTTCTCTTCCATCTCTTTAGTTTTTCTTTCATATTTCTATTTTTTTAATCATGTTGCTTTTGGTCTTCCCAAAATAAATGTTTAATTATCAGTTATGTCAACTATGCATTTTCTTTAAATAAATAAAAAAATAATTGCTCCTGACTGGCTCAGTGGACCATATGGGATGCTGGGAATCGAACCTGGATCCTTCCTGGGTCAGCTGCATGCAAGGCTAACGCCCTACCACTATGCTATATCTCCAGTCCCTGCCTTCTACTTTATTAAAAAATAGCCAACAACATGAAATGAAACTCTTTCTGGACTCAAGCTACATTGTATTAATTAGAAATTTGGGGGGGTATTCCTTGCTATGCACTCAGAAATTGTACCTGGCTTGTGGGATGCTGGGGGATCGAACCGCAGTCTGTCCTAGATCAACCTCATGCAAGGCAAACGCACGGCCACTGTGCCACTGCTCCAGCCTCTAATTATCAAATATTTTACATCAAGTATTCATTTTAGAAATAGTCACCATTAACATCATTGTAAATAATATACATTGTCACCATGACCATCATCATTATTTTTATCATATCGATAAATTCTTGGAGGCTCAGTACATGCAGTTGTTTTGTTGTATGCATTGATTCTCATATATCAGCATTATGCGAATTATTTCATAAATAAGGTCTTGGAGATCCAGAGAGGTTAGGTAGTATTCCCAAGAACACACAGATAGTAAATGACTGAATGTGGATCTGGTCTATCTTGATGGGAATCTGGGTCTCTCCGAGCTTGATATGTACCATAGTACTTCCCTAGGCTACATGACTACAGCTATCTCCTCCATCCTGGGGTCCTTTTCTAATGAATAGGCAGCTTTTTTAGGTCAGATACAGATGGATCTGGCATGAGTTTGTTCTGTTTGATGAACATCTGAATTCATCTGCATTTCATCTCCAATATACATTTTATACTTTTTGAGAGTCTTTTAAAAACTGATATTGACTGCTTTAGGTATCAGTGGAATGTATGCTGAAGGCGACATTAACATTTGAAGCAGGTTAATGTCAGGTTGTGTTATTCAAAGACTTATCGGGAAGACACTCCCACAGAGAACCCTACATGCTGTTACACAAGGTGTTTCTATTCCGTTCAGAATGGAGGTTCACAGCACTCTAGACCTGCAGTGATCTAAGGCGGTGTTTCCATGGTGCCAGGCAGTTGCCCTAACTAATCCTATCCCATTAGTGCTACTCATAAGTGATATCTAGTTGCCTAGAGACGCAATGTGTTCTATTTAAAGGTTGAGCCAGGGACAGAACAATTCCATTTGGTAGCGACTAACTCAGAAACCTTGGACTCTGAGTGTTGGAGGGCTGAATGCACAAAATATAGTGCTAGTATGTGATCCACAGGATATTAAAGGCCAAGGATTTCACCTGGAAGACTCTGGGATAGCTAATGACTACTGCAGATGTGATATTTCTGCTGAGTCTAAGTCTTGTCAGCAACCAAGGGGTGCTAACTGCATTCAGGTAACACTTCAGAAGGTAATTTCGCACCCTGCTTTGTGCTGATGAGGCACTATTAATTTGGGGACACTTTAACACCATCACTGCACCATGCCAGCTTAATGACCTGGCTAACTAATAGAGGTAGAACTTTGGGGTTAATTTAAAGAGACATTTCAATAAAATGAAGCAGTCACAGGGTCAAAGAGATTGCCTTGTATACAGCTGACCCAGGATAAACAGTGGTTCGAATCCCAGCATTCCACATGCTCCCACGCTTGCCTACCAGTAGTGATTTCTGAGTGCAGAGACAGGACTAACCCTTGAGCCCAGCCAGGTGTAACTCAAAAACCAAAAAAATAAAAAGAAAGAAAGGAAGGAAGAAAAACAGGGAAGAAAGACAAGAAAAGAGAAGGAAGGAAGAAAAACAGGGAAAGAAAGACAGGGAAAGAAAGAAGGAAGAAAGAAAAAGAGAGAAAGAAAGAAGGAAGAAAGAAAAAGAAAGAAGAAAGAAGAAAAAAGAAAAAGAAAGAAGAAAAGTAGTCACCAGAGACATTTTGATATAGAGACGTACCATTTTTTTTTATAGATACATGACATGCTTTTTACATGTCAATGGTGATTAGAATAAGATCTTTTAAAAGCAGTTTGGTATATTTAACTATACATTAACATAAAAGTAACATGATGGAAAATGTAGAATTTGCACTAAAATATATCTGAGTTTTGAAGTAGAATCTGTTATTGAAACAACAGGAAGAAGTCATTCAGTTTCAAGGAACCCCAAATTCTTCATGTGTAAATGGGATTCATGGTCTCAATATTGCCAGGTTATTCTCAAAAGAGATTTCTGTATATGATCATAGGGAGTATTTTATGAGCAGTTTATAAATGATAGTCAAGTAGGAGAAGGTTGGGGATAAGGTAGCTCTTCAGACATAGTTTCTCTAATTCAGAGTTCTTTGATCACAAAACATTTCTATCATTATCTTCCTGTAGAAAGACTGGCCTAAGCTAGAGTCAGGATACCTACTTAACTTAAGTAGATATACATATTATAAAGGGATGCCTACCAGTGTAAGATGATCTGGATAACCACAATACATATGATTAGCAATGGTAATCCACAAAGAAGTAGACTACAGCCTTGGGGCATAAAATAAGAAAACTCAGAGTTGGGGCCCAGGAGATAGCATGGAGGTAAGGCCTTTGCCTTTCATGCAGAAGGTTATCGATTTGAATTCCGGTACCCCATATGGTCCCCCGTGCCTGCCAGGAGCAATTTCTGAGCATGAAGCCAGGAGTAACCCCTGAGCACTGCCGGGTGTGACCCAAAAACCAAAAAAAAAAAAAAAAAAAAAAACTCAGAGTCAATTGGGAAGGGGAGAATAACTCTAATTGCTTATAAGGAGCAAAGTTCTCTAAGAGCTATTGAGAACCACTTAGGTTACTTTACAGACCTGTTCCCAGTGAAGATAAAAAGACAATGATATAAAGCAATTTAGAAGCTTAGCAATTAATGTTGACATAGTTAAACATATAAACCACAAAGCTTTTTAAAATTTTATCATTTTTATAAATTTTATTGAGTCTGCGTTTTACAATTAGTGCTTTTTCATGCACATAATTCTAACACCAGTGTATACATTTCCCTCTTCCAAGAACCTCAGCTTCCATCCCTATCAGTCCCCCCAACAACTATTTTATAAGCCAATTCTCCCACTATGTTGCCTTGGTACCTTTAATGCTACCTTTAATTCTTTAGGTCTCAAAACATAGAGAGTTTTCTATCATATACTTTTCCTTCTGATTTACATCACTTAGTGCAATATCCTCTAGTTTCATCCATGTTGCTACAAATTGCATGTTTTTGTCCTTTCTTTGAGATCCTTGGCATTCTGTTGTGTACCCATACCACATTATCTTGATATATTCACCTGCAGTTGGGCATTGGATAGTTTCCGTAACCTAACTTGCCTGAGTTCATATTGCTGAACCAATTCAGCATAAATCATTCCAGTTCTATTCCAGCTCACTTTCATAAGTATTCACACTATATTACATATTTGGTAAAAAATTCTCATCTTTGTTTGGCATCCTGATTAAATTTTGTTGGATAGATTACCATGCAGAACAAAGACCCATCTTCCCAGTTGTTTGGAAGTTCCAAATCACTATGTAACTAAGTAAAAAGAATAACACTAAGAATAATCCTGTGAGCATACTCTTTTATTCTTTTGCATAATAGGATCATTGATAGAAAAGTTAAATCTCCAGAAAACATCTCAGGCCCTGAGGTAATACTTAATAAATAAATCATGGGGCTGGAGAAGTGGAGTAAGTGATAAGGCATCTGCCTTGCCCACACTAGCATAGATGGACTGTGGTTCAATACCCAAGAGTCCCATATGATAACCCAAACTAGGAGCAATTTCTGAGAGCATAGCTAGGAGTAACCTCTGGGCGTCACTGGGGGTGGCCCAAAAACAAAAGCAAGCAAACAAACAAATAATCATGTGCTTGAACAGAGGAAGGAAATGTTAGAAAGCGGTTCCCTAAAGATACCATGAAACATCTATAATAACTCTGGATTTTTTTGCCTCTGGACATCTATTCTAATTAGATGAAATGACTGTTGTTCTTACTCTATCAGGTCATTTTATTTTCTCTTATATTATATTAATTTTAATATAATACCTTCTAAATAATAGATTAATGTTTCAGGGAGTGTTATTTATTTGTAAACTTAACTTAAGGCAGCTGCTGAAATATTGACAGCTTTCACAAAGTCCAAGGTATACACTAGTCTAAGATGCAAGATCTATTCTGAGCCCAGTGGACTTCATATCCTCACATATACTTTCCCTTTCTTTTATTGATATAAGAAATTGTGACGTAAGGAAATAGCTGGAATGATCCGGAGTTCAATACAGACCCAACTACTGCCTACTCTCATATTGTTGCAGGTATCCAAGACTTTCTGAGTCTAGTTCATACAACTATAAAACAGATCATATCATTATTCTACACCATTAGAATAAACAGAATAATGCATAATAAACAGATGCTGAGTGGGAAAGGACCTCATCTAGTTTTGCAACATTGCAGATGCTCAGTGTAATTGCCGAATTACACTGGAGACAAATCCACAAACTCTTAACTTTTTTCTTATCTCTTCATTTGTTGTTGTGGGGAGATGCACACCCAGAAGTGTTCAGAAGTGTTCTGCCTTTGTGCTCAGGGACCATTGGTACTAGGAATTGAACTGGGGTCAGGTCTGTGTAAGGCAAGCACCTTAACTGCTATATACTATATATATGCTTTGGGCCCACAATCAGTGACGCTCAGGGGTTACTTCTGGCTATGAGCTCTGAAATTGTTCCTGGCTTGGGGGACCATATAGGATGCCAGGGGATCGAACCACAGTTCGTCTTCGGTTAATGTGTAGCAAGGCAAATGCCCTACAGCTTTCACCACTGCTCTAGCCCTTCCTCTTTTGATATCTTTACATATAGCCCATCTTTATTTACAGCAGATATTATCAGAATAACTTATCTCCTTCCAGAGTTGGGGATCAGTGTTCATACTTGTCAATTACAGAATATCTCAGGATGAATAACAGAGGCAGTGAGGCAGGGATAAGTCTCTGTGTGCCCAGCATCTGGCATATATTCTATTGGTTAGAAACATTTAAAATCATTTTTCTGATTTCAATAGCCTTGGTTTTTCTATAAGCCAAAGAGAGAGAGAGAAAGGTTCTAATAAGAGCTGGTGACCAGTTCTATTTTACCTTATATCTCTCCTCCTGTTAGTAGTAGTATCTACCTATGAAAATATGACCACAAGTCACAATGAAGAACAACTGAACAAAAGTCATGTTTGACAGCCTGTCAGAAATAAGAGGAATGACCCTTCTAATGGAAATAAATTTGGGTTAATTTCTGGCTTGTTTTCTTCTTAAGCCTCTGCATTTTTATTAGTGACATGACAGAAATAGGAATAAGTAGCTAGTAATTTTTGAAATGATTACATGAGAGACAAGTCCTTAAGACAGATATCCAAACATGACTCCATGATGCCTTCAAAAAGCTGTCAATCCTATGCAGAAGACATACTTGAAAGAAGAACATGGAGAGGTTGAAAACTGCAGGTGTTCAAAGGAAATAGTGACTAGGATACAAATGCCACCCACAGAATGGGAGAAACTATTTATCCAATATACATCAGATAAGAGGCTAACAAGGTACTGACAGAACTTAACAAAAAAAAAGCAGATAATAATAAAAATCAGCTAATCCCATCAAAAATGGGAAGAAGAAATGAACAGTCACTTCCTCAAAGAAGAAATACAAATAGCCAAAAGACATATGACAAAATGTTTCACATTGCTAATTGCTAATCATCAGGGAGATGAAAATTAAAGCAACAATGCGGTACCATCTCACTTAATAGAGAATAATTGACACACATCACACACACACACACACACACACACACACAAAACCAAGAACAATCACTTCTGGAAAGGATGTTGGGAGAAAGGAACTCTTATTCACTGCTGGGAATGCTGTATAGTTCAGTCTTTATGGAAAAACAATATGGAGATTCCCACATGATCCAGTTATACCATTCCTAGGAACACAAAAATAAAATACAAAAATGCCTTTTGCACAACTATATTCATTGCAGAGTTATTTATAATAGCTAGAATCTGGAAACAACCCAGATGCCCAACAATAGATGCGTGGCTAAAGAAGCTGTGGTACATGTGCTGGTGATGGGGAAGTGTCCTCTCTTATGACTGGAACCCAACCACAATCATATTTGTAACCAAGGTGTTTAAATAAAATATTTTAAAAAACGAAGTTGTGGTACATATACATAATGGAATACTATGCAGCCATCAGGAAAAGTTAAGTCAAATTCATGAATGGACTTGTAAATTATTATGCTGAGTGAAGTAAGTCAGAGGGAGAGAGATAGACACAGAATAGTCTCACTTATCTGTGGGATTTAGGAAAAATAAGACAATATTGTAATAATACCCAGAGACAATAGAGATGAGGGCTAGAAGGACTGACCCACTATATGAAGCTTACCACAAAGATTGGTGAGTGCAGTTAGAGAAATAACTACACTAACAGCTATTATGACAATAGTAGAAAGTGAAAGAATGCCTCTCTTGAATACAGGCAGGGGATGGGGGAGGAGTGAGAAGAGGGGTATTGGCGGTGGGAATGTTGCACTGGTGAAGGAGGGTGTTCTTTTTTATAACTGAAATCCAACTACAAACATGTTTGTAATCATGGTGTTTAAATAAAGATATCAATAAAAAACGTGCAGGTATATGTAGGGATAGGGATGAGTTAATTCTGAAGAGATGTTCTAAGAGATGCTTTTTATATGCTTATGCTGCATATATTATATATGTATATATACATTATATAAATATATACATATATATAAATATATACATATATACATATACGCTTTGAGGTGCCTGGTATAGAAATGGTACTTATAATCTGTCTACAAAAATGGAGGTTTACCAACTTCAGGAAGTAGAATTCAAATCATACCTTTTCTTTCTTTCTAGACTCAAATATTCTTTAGGTAATACTTATAGTATAAAGAGTTAAATTTTTTATTGAAACCAATGTAATTACAGGTCTTTCACAGTTGTATTTCAGACACATAGTGACAGTGAATTAGGGCAATTACCACCACTAGTGTTGACCTCCCTCCACCATAGTTCCCAGAATGCATCCCTTACCTCCAACCTTCGCCCCCTAGATTGTTAATGTAACACGTCCCTTTTGTGTATAGCTTGTAGTTTGAATCTCTTCATTCTATTACTGTTGACTTTGGATTGGGTTTTTAGGTCTGACCATTTTTATTTTGGAGTCACATTCACAATGCTCAGGGGTTACTTCTGGCTCTGCATTCAGAAATCGCTCTGACTGGCTCAGGGGACCATATGGGATGCGGGAATTCGAACCACCATCTGTCCTGGATTGGCTATGTGCAATGCAAGCTCCTTCCTGCTGTGTTGTCTTTCCTGGCCCCTAGGTCTGATCATTTTGTTATTTCCACTCAATGCTCCTGACACCACTTGGTCCCTGGTTCCCAACCACTCTTTGTCTTTTCTCAATTTTTAGGAGGACATAGAAATATGAGGCAAAACAAGATGATTCATGTTCTGTGGTTCTGCAAAAGCTTCTATATAGAAGCTATAAATAAAATTAAAAGAAGAAAAAAAAGATAAGAAGAAGTAAAAACGAGGGGCAGTTGTGTTTTTTTTTCATAGAAACAGTAAAGTTTGGGGGGAAATTATAAAGGAAATTCCCCAGGCCTAAGAGATACAGGGTGTCTCTACCCTTGAAACATATTCTCATAAGACTGACCGACTATAGACTATGGATATGTTAGTTGTCAAACCCCACATTCTTTCTTTATGGTCCCAGGAAAAGTTCTGCTCAGTGGTGGTTGATATAATCAGTCTTCTGTAATTAGATATCTTGGTTTTGCACTGATTCTAGGACAGAGCATCTTCTGTCAAATCATACCTTATTATAGAAAATGAAATGGTCCTACCTTTTATAATTTTAGGAAATGCAAAATTTTGCATGATTTTGATAGGAGTTTAGGAGGTTACAGTCAAGGCAACTGTATAATTTTCTTTTTATCCTCCAATCAACAGTATTTCCCATATGATCTCTCTGTGCTAAGTGTTGAAGACACTTAAATGACCCTAATCCAGGTCCTACCTTAATGTATCTTATTATAATTAAGCAAGGAACAAATAAAGAAAACAGTAATTACACTCTGAGGAAATTTGGTCTAACCATCTAGTTATCATATTTGTAATCAAAATTAGAAAAATCATCTTTCATGTAATTATTGTGCCACTTCTTGATGTAAGAATCAAGTTGATAAAATTTGGATATTGAGAGCTAAAAATTTAAAGTTATTTTAAAGGTTTGTGAGAAGAGATGGACAAAACATTTTAAATAGGGTTATAGCTGAGAATTTGGGTCATAATTCATAGAATTATGAACATCCAGATGTCCTATAGAGATGAGGAGAAGGAACCAAGGGACATGCTTGATGATAAGATGAGAAGAGTGACAAATGAGACCTTGGAAGATAATTTCATCCTATTTGTTGTGCTCGCATCAACTCTCACCTTTGAGTAAATTAGGACTGGAAAGTTTGAAGGAAGATACTAGAAAGAAAATAAACTAGAGAGAAAGAAGTATCAAATTTATGGTCTCCTAGCCAGGCAAAGACTGCTGGACCTCCTGTGACAGTGGCTCGTGACAGCAATCACTTTTTGAGTGGAATGACTGAAAATTGAATGCTGTGCAGATACTATGGTGATTATGACTTTAGGGTACAAAGGATGTTTGGCACACTGGTTTGGTTGAGTTGATAACTGACAGCTGTCAGTAGTGTCCCTTCAGGTACCAGAGAGGTTACTTTTGCAGTTCTTCAATGAATAAGGATATTTCTTATTTTCACAGTTTTTCTTTCAACTGTTCTCAATGGAAAATGATTCTCCAGTCCAAGAATTGAAACATATTTTTCTTCAAGTGAAAAAATAAACAACTGAGGATCTGAAAGTCATAGAAACTTTGTTTTTGCAGTGTGAGAGCAGTTCTAACCCAAACATTAGATCGCATGTATGCACCAATAAAGTTTTATTGAGGACAGTGAAACTTAGAGTTCTTATAATTATAGGAATTATTATTATAGGAATTACAGATATAAAATAATAATTTCCTATTAAATTATAGGAATTATTATTATAGAAATTATAAGAATTCCAGGTATAAAAATGTTGACTATTCTAAACATTTAAATATGTAAAACCCATTCCCATTCCCAGGCTGTATGAAAAAGTGGTAAGTAGGTTTGGTTCAGGAGTTTTGTTTCACTGTTTCTTCTCTAGCCTTCAAAGAGTTCTGCAGAGTCAACATATATTCAAAATGAATATAGCAGGATACCCTGCTTATCCAGGGTATTAGTGAGGAAATGGCAATATACCATCAAAGAAGTGAAGGGGAATTTATGCATGTAATATGATTTTATGCTTTAAGTAAATTAAATGTACATTATGTATATACATAAAATTATGTCCATAGATGCTCACTCTTGGTGAATATACACAAAACATATATGTTCACTTCCTTGATTTTATGTATTATTTTTTGTAAAGATAAATTATATACTGCACAGATAAGTAAAGTAGTGATTACATTTAGAGCTAGATATGATTTAAATTTGGATCTGTGTCTGTCCCTTTAAATGAGTCCACAAGGTAAGAAAATATCCTGGCAGGCTACATATTCCATGTGCTGTCTGGGATGTTTGGCATCTTCTCTGGCATTCTGAAATCACACAGCTTGCCTGCCTCTTTCCTTTTCTCCCCTAATTTCCATCCATCAACCACCATATCAAGTTTCATTTTGCAAATCTGACCCTAAAGGATGTACCAGAGTTTTGAGTTCATCTTGAGAGACTTATCATAGGTGGAGGCCAAGAATCTCCTGTTTCATAATTGTCTCCTCATTGATAAGACCAAGTCTGAAAATCTGCTGAATGAAGACTTGTTCTCTTAGAGGTTCTTAAATTTCTTGCCTGCTATAATTCAAGACCTTCTAGGAAAGAGATTCTTTTATTTTCTGGACCTTGGTATAAACCTAGGGATTTACACAACTGCTTATTCAAAGAAAACTTTGCTTTTGTTTAAAGTTTATTGGTGCTAGGTGTCAAATTTAACTCAAGACCTCATAAATTAAAGACAAGTAGTAAACAAATGAGCCATATCTTCAGCCCCTTTTACACATTTTTTTGTGGAGGAAAAATGAGTAACTTTACCAGTTTGTTTCTAGTTGAAGAAATTGTTTTCAGATTTCCTAAGAGCAGCATAAAAATAAAAATATTTATTGATTTACTTTTTCATGCTTTTTCATAGGGTCTCAGTTTCATTGAAGAGTTTAATAATATATTACAAATACATTTTTCATGTAAGATCTCTATATAGTTTATGTTATGTACATAATAATTCATGTGTGTATATGTGTATTTTATTTATTTTTTGACATTCCATACCCTATAACCCATGTTATTGGATGGTTTTCAATTTAGTTTAAAGCTTTTGTCTTACATTTATTTTAGTTCTGTGTGTTTCTGTTGGATGTAAATGACTATAATAATTGTGCAATATTTTTATTTGTAAAGGTTTTAATGCAATTTAAACTTATTATTATTCCTTTTTTAATTAATATATTTAAACAACTTGATTACAAATATGATTATGGTTAAGTTTCAGTCATGAAAAGAACACCCCCCTTCACCAGTGCAAAATTCCCATCACCAATATCCAAATCTCCTTTCTCCCCACTCCACCCCCGCCTGTACTCTAGACAGGCTTACTACTTCCCTCATTCATTCACTTTGTTATGATAGTTCTCAGTGTAGTTATTTCTCTAACTGCACTCACCACTCTTTGTGGTGAGCTTCATGTAGTGAGCTGGAACTTCCAGCCCTCCTCTCTTTGTCTCTGAGGATTGTTGCAAAAATGTCTTATTTTTCTTAAAACCCATAGATGAGGTAGACTATTCTGTGTCTATATCTTTCCCTCCGACTTATTTCACTCAGCATAATGTATTCCATGTACATCCATGTATAGGAACATTTCATGACTTCATCTCTCTTGACGGTTGCATAATATTCCATTGTATATACCACATATTCTTTAACCGTTCATCTGTTGAAGGACATCTTGGTTATTTCCAGAGTCTGGTTATTTTAAATAGCACAGCAATGAATATACCTGTGAGAAGGGGTTTTTGTATTGTATTTTTGTGTTCCTAGGGTATATCCCTAGGAGTTGTATAGCTGGGTTGTATGGGAACTCAATTTCCAGTTTTTTTTGGAGGAATCTCCATATTGCAACGACATTTCTTACCACTTTTACTAGAAACTAATTTTCAAAAAACATTGATTTGCAAGGATTTCTAGATCAGGGAGTATTTTACTTAAAAAATATTTAAATATGTATATCATTTATTCATCTAATTCCCTATCAATGTCTTCTCTAACACTTTGGAATCTCTGAGGATCTTGGGCTAAAATACTCTGGCATATATGTAATGGAATGACTACCTAGCTGACATCTGTTCTGATTGGTTGTTGCTATGACTACCAATTACTACAAGATCTGACTATCACCTTCCCCACTCTTATCTAAAGTCAACAAGAGCTGCAAACAGGTTCTGGAAGAGAAAATCATTTCTGCCTTCTTTTAGATTTTAACAAGTTTTACTATCTCCTTAGTTTTTCCTGATTGTTTTTGAAGTGTGTTTACTAGCATTTAGATACTATCTTTTGTTACTTTCCTCCACTTCTTCTTTTCCATTAGGGAGTTCTTTCTGTATTTTAGAACTGGACTTCTGTGAATTTATACTCTTGCAAATAATTTTTATATGAGGGTGTCTAGTTGAAAAATATCCCTGCCCAATTCCAAGATCCTAAAAAGATGCCTCTCTAACAGTATTTTTAGAGAGCATGGAACCACAAGCTTTATAAGAGCATAGAACTAAAAACAGTAAAATGGTCTAGGGTCATAAAGATTTGAGTTAAGGCCATGGCAATAGTCTTATACTGAGAGACCAGAATCAATCTTGGTGAAAACCTGTGTTACAATAGATGCAATGCAAAAATAATACCAGAAAAATTAACTCATGGATACAGAGGAGCAAGATTAGAGTATAATATAACTCTAAAATGAATACAGTCAGAGGAAATTTTTAAAATTCTTTACCTGCCAAACCTAAAGAACACTAAGTGGCATTCAATGTGAATGAGGTGCCAACCTTTGAGATTGCTTACTAGGATCTTTGTTTGGTCTTGTATTTATTTGTAACTGTTTTTAATTTCAAAGATAAAAGAGGCAGACAGTAGTATATATTATAATGTCACCAAGGCAAAATTAAATATATTAAATATACATCTCCTTCCACCATTTCCTGCATCTTTTAATCATGTAACAACAATAAGAGAATCACCTCCTATTTCTCTTGGGAACATGAATGCCACCTAAGAGAACATAAAATGAGAATTATTCCAAAATACTATATAAATGAGGGCCAGGAGAATTGATTCATGAGGTTATGTATGGGAAGCTTGTCTTAAAAGGAGTGGGTTGGTGCGGAGAAGGGAGCACTATGAGAATGATGGTTAGAAATGCTTACTCTGGAAAAGAACTGGTTAACAATAATTGCAAAGCATAGTGCCTAAAAGGAAAAGCAAGAGAGGAAAAAAATGTCTACTATTGAGGTATGTTGCCACATCCCGTATTTACCGTATTTGCCGGTGTATAAGATGACTGGGCGTATAAGACGACCCCCTAACTTGCAGTTAAAACATAGGTTTAGGCCTATATTTGCTTTATCAGACAGAACGTTCCTGTGCTTCAACTGTATGTACCACAGTGAGCCAATCACAACAAGCAAAGGTTCAAAGGGTATAATAGAATTCCTCTCTGACTCTGGCCCATCTGAGCAGGCTTTTGACAGTGTAGATTCGGGTCCAGAACATTGTCTAATTTGCATGCATCCAAAGCCTGCTTGGATTGGCAGAGTCAGAGAGGCGGTCTGGACTGATCAACCATGCAGTGATTGGTGCAGGATGGAGTTGGAAAATTCGTTTTGTGGTAATATTCAGATGCTTTTCGTTTAGCGGCATATTGAGACATTTTTCGGGATATACTCGGTGTATAAGACAACCTCCCGATTTTCGGTTGACTTTTTTTTTTGTTTCAAAAGTCGTCTTATACGCCAACAAATATGGCATGTGCAACTCCCTGCAAGACCCTCCCATTCTTGGGAGGGGTCTTAGGAAGGTTAGATAAGGCCTTTGACTGGAAGGGCAAGGGTGCAGCATGCCTGGATGCAGCATAGAGGAGAAAGCAAGATAGAGAGATGGCTAAGGAAGAAGGTACTATGCAGAGCTGAATAGATATACAGCATAAATGGTTATGATATAGGCCACACACGTTGTCCAGGGCAAATAAAGATGTTATCTCTCTGGAAGCCTACCTGTGAGTGAGTTCTATACCTGCTGCTCTCCTGGACCCAGATACCCGCTGGCTGAAGGGGGTTGCAGAGCCACGTGGCCTGGGGTGGCAGAGAAAGGTCCCTCCATCCATCCACCACCATCCAAGCCCATCCTAAGGGGTGCAATACTACAGAGGCAGGTTGGTGTTGATGGAGCAATAAAAGGGAAACATTGGAAATGAACACGGATGAAGGGATTGGTGTTTGCACACTATATGAAACTCAACCATCAACAACCTTATTTTAAACACTCTTTAATTCTGTATATCAAAGTGATTCAATAAAAAATAATACAAAAAGAGACCATGAGTGTAATGAGAGAAAAAGATATAGTGGTATTAGGTTGGTTTTTTTCTCCCTGTGGTCTCTAAATATCTCTTGTTCTACCTGCTCTTCTAGAATTCCAGGATGTTCTAGCAAAATGTAGAGAGTTGCCATTAACCCTTGGACTTGGGCAAGCTAGCCTTTACAATTGCTTTGATCAGTAGAATTGACCTCAAAATATAGGTCACAAGACTGCGAAGCATTTCTTCAATATCATCTTGGACATTTGCACTTAGAATCTCATTATTGTGCTCTAAAAAAGGTCCAATAAATCCTCATGTACATGTGTAGGAAAATTGTCTAAAACCAATCATATTGGCACATTTGGATTCTGCCCAGCAGAGATCTGTGGCAGATAATAGGATTAAACATATAAGGAGGCAAACAAGCATATGGATGATCAGAAGCCAGGGTTATTTTACTATCAGAAGGCATCTGTAAATTTATAAGCTGAAGTCCTGTTTCTTATTTTATTTTTCCCATGTAGTCCCTACTTCTAAAAGATCCTAAAATAAAATTAAATTAAAAGGTAAATAAAAATAAAAATAACCCTAAATAATTTTATTCTATACTTCACATTTTTCAGTAGCAGATATTTGTTAACTATTCTATTCTTTTCTGATCTTTTATTCTTTTCTGGTGCATTTTTTTGCAAACCCTTTCTGTTCTAACACTTAAAATGTCTTTCCTAGAGGCAAATCCTCTCCTTGGAATATTTTGGTAAGGAGATGAATTTCCAGAGAGAACTCCTGCTTGAAAGTATCAATAGCCAAATGTGTGAATAAAGACACCTGTCTATTATTCTAATCTCTGGAGTCAGGTTAATAACTTTGACTTTACTATATTAAATGCCTCTATTTAAGAATAACAAGATATTCTTGTTATATTAGATTGAATTTCTGATCTACAGAAGTTCTGAGTACAGTATATATATTAAGTAATTCAAGAATGATTGGTTTTAAAGCAAGGATAAGCATTCAAATGTTCCTCTTTTGGAGGTAAGTAGAGTCAAACAGTTCTTTATAATCCTTATAATTCTTTGGGGAAGCAGAATTTATGAATTTATGATTAGGTCAGGTGCTCTTTCCCAGCAATGTAAGGAAGTGTCCTTTCATGGTGGACTTACTTTCTCTCTAAAATGGACCTTATTTTTTTGTTATAATTACCCAACTATTGATGCCTTTTTCAAGAAGATAAGAGCCTTTCAACCTTCCTTTTGTTTCCCCTCAACCAATAGGATCTCCACTTTGGTTATTCTACCATAACTTCTTGAGATCCTCTCATACAACTTGATCTTTCTCACACAGCCTGAATCTTCCCCATCCAACCACTAGGCCCCATGCATTCTCAGCTTCACTCCAGTCACATAACTAACTAAAGGTTAGTATTTTGACCATTATGTGGTTCTCAGGACTTGTATTTGATGAGCAGACTGCTTGAAATTCAGAGAAGTCACTCAGCAAGTTGGAGTCCAAATTTAATAGCTCATATTTGTCCTGTTCACATTCATATGAGGAATGATAGAAGAGATGTGAAGATTGACATAGAAGATGAGGGAAGATTGAATGCAGATGTTAGCAATGGAATTAAAGGAGTCTGGAAAGGATTTTTCTAGGATTAGAATTGACAGCTACCAATTGAATCTTGTACAGAGAAAACAGTGATGTCATTTTTCTGGTCTAGGTGAACAGAAATTTAGTACATAACACACACACACACACAAACCCAAAAGGAATAAACAAATCTAGAAGCAGGAAAGAATGAGAGAAAGTGGTAAATTAACATGGAAGTAGATGAATCAGTGAAACATTAGGAAGAAATCTTTTTTGAGTTTTTTGTTTGATTTTTCTTTTTTAATCTTTTATTTTATCTTAATTTTTGTACTGTTATGTTTTTCTTCCTTTTCCCTCTCTGCTCTTAGACTGATTTTTGCCCCATTTTGTATTATTATTTTGATTTTTTCTCTTTCCTTCAAACAGAACTACACAACTTGAACCATCTTGCTCCACCTCAAAAATGGAGATGGAAATAATGGAGGGTATCAATACCAAACAGTCACATGAACATTAAGTAGAAATAATAAAAGTTTCAAACTTAAGCATCAAATCCAAAGCCAACGACAACAAAATAGATACCCAATTCACAACATACTAGACACAGAGAAGATCACCTATACTAGCAGCCTGGGGGTTAAAAGAGAAGGATATGGGATACATGCTGGGAACAGGGGTGGAGGGAGGAAAATATTGGTGGTGGGAACGCCCTTGATTCACTATCACTATATACCTAAAATATTATGGTGAAAGATTTGTAGTCCACTTTGATTAAAATAAAAAATAAAAATAAAAAAGAATCAAAATGAAGATGACAATAGCAACAATCTAGAGTTGGTCACAGAAACTATAGGATTGGATCCAGTGTCCAGGGAATATGTGTACACGAGAAAAAGGGTCAGGCCAGAGGATTCAAAACATCCTTTAAGAGATGTATGAAAAAAGAAGTCATTTAGCAAAAAATGAGAAGGGAGGGAATAAGTAGGTCTCACAAGAGAACATGACCTCAGCATGTCTCCTTACACATGCTGGTATTTAGTACATGTTTGCTGATTCAAGATACTTATCACCAGACCAAAGCTTAACATAAAGACCAAATTATAGGCACATAGACCCTTAGAGGCGCAAAAATTAGAACATAAACATTAAAAAGCAAAAATAGTTTTAATGAAGGCCTGCTATAGGAATGACAGACATATTGGTCTGACATACATCAACTGAAGACAGGATAGCACTTTCTATGTAAATGTGTCAGGCAGGCTGTGACAGACAGCCAATGGCGACAGACACACACTACATGTTGCTGCTCCAGCTGTCAAGCAGAGGTAGCTTCCCAGGAATATGAAGGAACACACAACTAGTCAGGCCCTGTGCCTCTGAGCAATGTTTTCAGGGACTGTCACTCACAGGCCATTCAAAGGCAGAGAGCCTGCTACATATCACCTTATGGTCACCGGGTGGCACTGGCCAATAGAGACCTGCACAGCTGTACTGGTAAAAGATGAACCTTCAAAATCATTTAAATACTAATTTCATTTGCTGTTTAGGAATGAGGTTGTCTTCCATAATGTAGGTATTAAGTCTTCTCTCTCTCTCTCTCTCTCTCTCTCTCTCTCTCTCTCTCTCTCTCTCTCTCTCTCTCTCGGCTTGCATCTTTGGTTGCTTAGAAACCAGCTATTGAAGAACAGAGGATGTCCTTCGCCAGGATGGATCCTGAACTTCTGGGTCTGCACTTAAATGGTAGAAGGGATAAAAGACAAAATAGAGTGTGTGTATACTATTTACCAAACTGTACACAGGAACTAGTGTACACTAGCTAATGACACTAATGACTCTACCCAGAGGTTTCTTGTCCCGACCCTTTAGATGGGGTTTGACTAGTGGAATGATTCAGGCAGGGGTCTCAAACTCAATTTACCTGGGGGCCGCAGGAAGCAAGGTCGGGGTGATCCTTGAGTGCAAAGTCAGTAGTAAGCCTTGAATATTGGGGAGTGTGACCCAAACAACTAAAACAAAACAAAACAAAAAAAGATTCCTGTAGGGCAGGGCCACAAAATGTTGTATGGAGAGCCGCAAATGGCCCACGGGCCAAGAGTTTGAGACCCCTGAGAGAGTGGAGAAAGGAGGAGTATGAGACAAAGATATTTCTTCCTCATCTTTCTCCCATGAACTATGGAATCACTGGAAAAAGATTTGAGCTGCTTTTATCCGCTGCCCCCAATTCTCTTTCTGGGTCTTTGTGCTCAGATTCCACCTTTATTGATTCACTACCAAGCCTTGGATCCTGAGACTTTAGCAGTACAGTTATAGTTGTCTTTACACAACGTGGCCAGGTTACCTGCTCTGTTGCCTGCAATTGGATTAAAAATGAACTCTGGGATGCAGAAAGGGAACAGGGCAGGCGGGAGGACAAACTTGGTGGTGGGTATTCCCCTGATTCAATGTTAATATGTACCTAAAATACTAATGTGAAAGATATGTAAGCCACTATGATCAAAATAGAAAAAATATTAAAAAGAATGAGCTCTTAAGGCCCATCCATGGAATCTTCAGAAAACACCTATTTTCCATTCTCACCCAAACATCTGGTTCTAATCAGTCTTCTGGGAGTGGCTACAAGCCCTCCTGACTCTTGTCTGAGGTTCATCACTTTTTCAGACACCACACATGGATAGCACTCAAGAAAACCTGGGGTGTAATTTCTAACTCTGCTCCTTAAAATAGGTTCAGCACCCCTACCCACATCCTCCTTTGAGAGAGGGCCACTTGCAGCACTCGCCTTGCAAGGCCCTGCTCTGGCTTTCCCAATAGATGCATTCAGAACAAGCTCAGCTGCCAATTTCAAGTTCTTAGATATGACTTCTTACCAGCCTGCATATCCTCATTCCAGGAGTTACTCTTCAAATCTCCCAGAGAGATTCCTATGAGAATCCATCAAAGTTCAGATTACTAAGTAGAAAACTCCAAACACAAGTGGAAAACCAAGAAAGCTCTTTGCAAAGACATTTGTTGTTATTTTAGCCTCCAAAATTCTTCTGGAAGCCAAGACTAGCAAATAAAGTAAAAATATAGCATCGCCTCTGCCCAGTACTCAGTTTTATGAAGACTATCTTCCACAGAGTTCTCTCAAGATTTCTTAATATTTCCATAGGGGGATAGATTCAAGAAATAATTTGTGACTGTTTGCTTTGAAAATACAGTTATGTGAATCATCTAAATTGCTTCGGTAGACAAAACCTTTTTCATTGAAAATTCAGTCACATGTATTTAAAAAATTCTTTTTGAGAACTTGTTATACTATCACATGCAATCCAAGCCACTAGTTATTTCAGAGCCTGGATTATTTTGGCTATATCATGTAAGCGTGAGTTCAAAAGCATTCTCTCTGCTTGATACATTGATTTACATTTATCTGTGCCACAAAAACACAGGTTATGGGAAATTCAGGCCAGGGTCATCACTGTAAGACCTGTTCTGGGGACATAGTGCATGGATAAATAATATTAACTAAACAGTGAGCACATGCTCAACAGCTTTCTCTGGAGATCATAAAAAATATATAAAACTTTCCAGTTTTAAGAATATCATAGTCAACATTAGGTCAAATTTTACCTTGGTTCTCCACTCTCTGTCCATTCTGAAATACCCTGCCTTGCTCAGTGAATTTAGTCACACTGATTTATTGGCTGTTCCTGAAACTATGGGCTACTGCAGGCCTTTGCCTTTGCTGTTTTAAAGTCCCTCTTCATCTAACTATCCCTTGGTTCATTATCCCATAGCTGTATCTCTTTGGGGGGAGGACCATATTACATTGCCCATTCAACTCTCGTTGTCTTCTATACAAGTGTCTACACATGTGAGACAAGAGTCACTCAGATTTTTCATGGGCTGGACTTTGAAATTTCCCTAATTCTTGGGGACCCCAAAATACTGCAGAACACCACTCAGGGTGAGGTTATTTTTTTTTAACTTCCACTGGGTAAGGCTGTGATGTGAAAATTTTATTTTGAAGCTAGCCAGTTTAGCATTTTTTTTAATTCCATAAAATCCTGCTTGAAATTTAACTATTTGTGCCTGTGTAGTCTGCTTTTAAAAGGCACTCCTTAATATTTTTGGTTTATTGTAAATTCCTTTCATTAAATCCATTTAGTCTTTAGGTACATTTCAATTTTTCCAGGTTACCACAGGCAATAGTATTGCAAAACTTTCTTCCTTTGCTGGAAGAGTCTCTTTCCCCTCCATTTTCCTATTACCTATGAACCACAGCAAACTCTACCAGGTCTGTTGAATTTCTGTAAAGGTTTTGTGTAGCCACACTGAAGCCCAGACTGCCCAAATCCACAGAGGATCAAGAGCATGCTCAGAATCTCTTCTAGAGTTTCTGTCTGGCTCAGCTTTTCAAAGAGCCAAGAGCCTCCTGATGCAGCACTTTCAGAATCCTCTTCAGCACACTTTGTGGGCTGCTCTTACCTCTAACCAAATGTGGAAGCACCGGTAGGATTTGGCAATTTATATTCAACATGTTTATCTTTGGGGTCTAAGAGATAGTCCTTGGGTAAAGTGCTAACTTTGTGTATGTCCAACCCAGATTTGATCTCTAGCACTGCATGGTCCACTAAAGCAGCATGAGTCATCCCTGTGCACAGAACAAAAAAACTTGAGGCCCCCAAACAAACAAAGCACAAGGCCAACACAGTCATCCTCTGTGTCCATCCCTATTCAGCTTGCTGAGATTTCTCCAAGAAGCAGAGCCTTCTAAGCCTCCGTGCAGTCTTCCTCATTTTCTGTATCTAAAGGCTTTCCCTTCCTAATCTTGCCATGTCATTCTGAGGCATCACTCAGTAAATCACCTGCACTTTGAACTCCACTTTGTACTCAGATTCCTGGAGCATTCACAATGCCAAAAACTTTCTCGAGCTTTTCCAACTTCTAGTGGTTCCCTGGGTTCAGCAATAGATTTTTGTCATGGATCATTTTATTTCTAGACAGTCATCCATTCTTACTGCTGAAAAAAATTATTCATAAGTAGAGTGTAGTTAAATAATAATTTTATTTTGCTGGCCATGTTATGGGTCTGAATTTGGGAAAAAAACTTTGGGTAGTTTCCACTTGCTGTATCTTATGTGAATCTAGTTTTGGTCAGGATTGAATATAAAAATGAGGTACTTATATGCCTAGAAGTTTATGTTATCAGCTTAAAATTTTACTGAACTAAATATTTAATTTTATAACAAGAATATATACTCGTGGGGCTGGAGAGATAGCGCAGCAGTGGGGCGTTTGCCTTGCATGCAGAAGGATGGTGGTTCGAGTCCTGGCATCCCAAATGATTCCCCTAGCTTGCTGGGGGCAATTTCTGAGTCTACAGCCAGGAGTAGTCTTTGAGTGCTGCTGGGTGTGATCCCCCTCCCAAAAAAAAGAATATAGTCATTATTGGTATCTCTAGAATGAAGTTCCTAGAGAGCTGGATCTTTTATATGACAGCTAGATTTCTCTAGGGCAATTGTCTCATAAAAGGTCAGGTTGGGAGATGAAAAGGCCCCCAGGAACCCAAACCCTCAAGAAAATCTCAAAAGACAAAGGGGAAACCTATACTACCATCATAAGTATAAGACCTGTTTTACACTACCTCTTTACATGCTTTACCCTAAATGCAAGATACTCTCCTGAATCACCTGGTGGGTTAATTTAAATTTTTTTACTTCACTTCATAAAAATCTTTTTCTCTTTTTATATATACACGTGAGCACATATTTCTTTATTTCTATTTTTACCTTTCTTGGGTGTGTGACCTGTTTTAGTTTTCTTCTCTCTCCACCCTCAAATGCACCAGGAAGTTAATGTAACACCTTTTCTCCCTGCAAAGGCACACTAAAAAAGAGGGGAAATCTATAAAATAGAGCTCTTATTCATTAGGGATAAGAACTTATACTTATTTACAATACAGGGGTATCTCCTACCTTGAAAATATGTCACGTGGACCCAACTTAGATCACAGGTGATTAGACGCCAGCCGTCCAGCCTTGAACCCTGGATCACAGACATAGAAATGACATACTTCATCACAACAACCACAGGAAACAAATCCCAACCGGGACACCCGTAATAGTGCTCGGACACCAACAAGTGCCAGCCCTATTATGAAATACCCTGACAACGAGGAAAATGGGAACAGCTCGAACTAAGAGCAAGTTATCCTACCTCACCAGCTAATGATAAGACAAAACCAGAAGACTTGTTACCCTTTGGTCTATCCATATGCCAAGATCTTAATTTACAGACGACTGGTTGACAGAACCATGGCCAGACTGTATGTATATTGGGACCAATAAAAAAAAGTCCTAGTCTAGGGCGTGAGCTATGGCCTACATAACAACTATGATCTCTTAGTTCCAGAGGTCTGTCTGAGACTATTGCAACAGAAGGGGATTCCTGAAAACATAAAGACTCTATCCCAGGCCCCTCCCTAGGACCAGTGCAAAGACCAGGTCTGTCAATCACAGAAGATGGATTAAAACGACACTAAGGGAACAGAACTTCTAGAACCACACAGAAAAACATAAGCAGACGTTCAACTCCTTGGCTCGTGTAGATGCCAAGACCTCCAGATACAGAGGTCTGATTTTATCACCCAGGATACAGCAGAAATCTCCCATACAAAAGTACCAAGGGGAGAGTAAATGAATCTGAAAGGAGTCTATAGTCAATCCCGTGACAATATATGACAAGGGTGGAGAAACCTTGTATCTCTTAGGCAAAGGAAATTCCTTTTCGAATGACCCCAATATTTACTGTGCATCTGCAGGAGGGAAAAAAAAAACAAGCACAAAACAATCTTTTTTTTACTATTATTATTTACTTATCTATCTTTTGTTGATCTCATTATTGTGGTTTGGCTATTGAAGTGGATGTCTCTATTTATATTTATTTATTTTCTTCTTTTCTTTTCTTATGTGTACTGCCACATTTCTATCTCAAAACCATGACCTTTATACGGTACTTCTTTTTTTTTGAATGCTTACTGGATATTTTATTTGTTTCTCAAACCAAGGATGACCCATTCCCGGAGTATTTAATCCCTTTATTTATTTATTTTATCTATATTTTTTCTCTTCTATTTTTTCCCTC
>PVKC010003755.1:0-37925 GCA_004027635.1 Crocidura indochinensis
TCTCTCTCTCTCTCTCTCTCTCATCTCTTCTCTCTGTCTCTAACACTCACGAACACACATGCATAGAGACACACACATCACAACCACCCCTTTTAGATACTGTGTTTTACCATATTCTTAGTGAGGGGCATCACGCCAATCAACTTATTTCCTTTGAGCACTCAATTCTTGTTTAGAGAAACTCATATTTTTTTAACCTTAAAACCCAGTCTTAGAATACGAAGAATCACATAAAGCTTTTTAATGAATGATGAAACTTAGCACAAAACTTGCATGTTTTAAGTCTCCTATTCGATCCTGAATACTACAAAAGCAAATATTGCAGGTTTGTGAAAGGCATTAAATAATCATCCATTGGCAATTAGATTAATTCATTTGGGTCTCCAGAATAATGTATTTGCTATGGCTGTAATAAAATACCTTGAATACCAAACTTTATAACAGAAGTCTAGACATTTATTTTTGTCCTTAATACTAGAAATGCAAGATAAAAGTACTAACATGCTTTAGTTTATAGCTGGGTTTTCCATGGCTGGTTGATGGTTGTGTATGTGTTTGGTGGAGTGTGTGGTTGATTTTTTTTTTTTTTTTTGCTGTGCATTTGTCTTTTTGGTACGTATGTATATATTTCTCCTTTTAATAGACCAAATTGAGTGAAGACCTAAACTGAAGGTTAATTTTATCTTAATCACCTTTTAAAAGTCTTATTTCCAAGGACTTTTTCTTATACTCCGAAAAACTAGGGATTAAATATTCAACAGAGAATTTTGCAGAGAAACTGTTTATCCTATTCACTATTTTAGCTAAACATGATTTATATGGACATCTTTCACAACTTCTATACAGTATAGATCACTCTCCCTTCTCCTTGCTAGTATGGAACCTCTCAATTAAAAAATGAAAACGGAGCCGGCGAGGTGGAGCTAGTGTTAAGGTGTCTGTTTTGCAAGTGCTAGCCAAGGAAAGACTGCGGTTCGATCCCCTCGTGTCCCATATGGTCCCCCCAAACCAGAGGCAATTTCTGAGTGCTTAGCCAAGAGTAACCCCTGAGCATCAAACGGGTGTGGCCCCAAAAAATGAAAACCATTTCCTTAATTTGTCATTTATTTAACTGAATAATTCCCAGTGTACATATATAATTACATCAAAATTAGTAGCCACTAATAGGCAAAACAGCATTATAGAGTAGAATGCAATAATCATACTCATCTTTTTTATTAAATTTTGCAGTTTATATGTTTCTAAACTTGCTTAAGTCTAAATTTTTTCACTTCCTCTTCAGAGAGGGGCCAGAGTGATTGCATGGCACTAAGGTACTTGCCTTATATGTCTCCCATCTGAGTATGATCGCCAGCATACTATATGTTCCCCTTGAATTCATCAGGATTGGTCACTGAGTCATTAGTAAGTCCTGAGCTTGTCCCTCCCTGGAAAAGAAAAAATATAAATTAAATTAACAAGAAATATAGAAGTTATTATATTTACTGAAAATGCATTACATTCTTTTTCACCATACACATTTTATTTTTCTAAATTACTTAATTTAATTACAATTTGAATGACTCAAAATTTAGTGTGTTCTATAGTCTATTATTTTGAATTATGTGTGGTTTTATGTTTTCATCATTACAATGCCTTATTAAACATTTTTAAAGCACTAAAAGCCTCATCTATTAGACCCTAATGAATACTTAGAATATTAATATTTAATTTTTCAGAATTTTATAAACTAAATGCAGAATCCATCTTCTTATAACATTTCACTTTAAGGCTATAGTAAAGTTTTTCAGTGAGAATCTTCTTGAGCATTTATTTCTATTAGAATATTCTAAGTTCAATTAAACAATTAGAAAATATTTATGGGTGAAAATGAATTCAGTAAATCCCACTTCCAAAATTATTAGATGAAAAGGAAAACTACCATAAAAAATAAATACGCTTCCAAAGACTTATAAAGTGCTTTGGTGAAGCAGACATTTTAAAATAACTAAATAGCATAATATTGTGCTAGAAAAGAAAAAGTAATTTTCTCCCTCATCACCTCATATGGAAATATGTAATTTTAGTTCCATCCATCATAATCCTATGCAATTTCTCAGAAGAATGCTCTGAACTAGTTGAATAATTTTTAAGGATTTTTTTTATCTCTTTTAAAGTCTTTTTAAGACTTGTAAGTTTTTGGTTCTTTTTTTTAATATACACATAATTCCACCACAAATATTAGTTGTTTCTTTTTTCTTTCCTAGGCTAACTAGGGATTAGTACTTATGACTGGCTTAGGGGATAATATGGAGCCAGGGTCAGTCAGATTCTCCCTAGATCTTTCTTGTATATGGTAAAAAAATCAGGATTAGTTTTATACAAGGCAAACACTTTATTCACTGTATTATGCCTATGATATTATATTATTTTTAACAATAATTTACCTCTATGGATTAATAACTATTAAAATAGTCAAATTTTGGAAAATATATTAAATTATTTTAAAGAAATTACTGTAATTATTCTTGTTAATGTAGACAATATAGTCGGAGGATTTTGTCAATAATATTTTATGGGGCCCAGGAGATAGCATGGAGGTAAGGCGTTTGCCTTTCATGCAAAAGGTCATAGGTTCGAATCCCGGTGCCCCGTATGGTCCCCCGTGCCTGCCAGGAGCAATTTCTGAGCATGGAGCCAGGAGTAACCCCTGAGCGCTGCCGGGTGTGACCCAAAAACCTAAAAATAAATAAATAAATAAATAAAATAAAATAATAATATTTTACGTTAGGGTAGACTCATATTGCTAATTATCATATAACACATAAGAATAAAATTTAAACCTTACTGCAGAAGGTACAACAATAAATGTCTTCTAACTAGATGTGAAAATACATTATTATTATTTTTTTTTTTTTTTGGTTTTTGGGCCACACCCAGTGACGCTCAGGGGTTACTCCTGGCTATGCGCTCAGAAGTCGCCCCTGGCTGGCCTGGGGGACCATATGGGGCACGGGGGATCAAACCGAGGTCCATCCAAGGCTAGCACGGTAAGGCAGGCACCTTACCTTCAGCGCCACCGCCTGGCCCCGAAAATACATTATTTTTAATTGATACTAAATGGAACTATTTTCAGCTATCGAAATGTGATCATTTGTTATTACTGAATATAAGAAAGGTCTCTATAAATATTTCATATAATTCAATCACTCAATAATTGACTAAGATTACAAAGCATTGAAGTCTACTTTGAAAGATATGATCTTTATTTTTACCCCTTTCAGCATATGTAATGTACAAAAGTTCTTGGTTCAGCTCTGATCACCTCTTTTCCTTCATTTTAAAAGTTTAAAAGCGTTTTCATCAAGAAGGAAGAACAGATGTCTCTGAGAACAGAGCCAATGCATGCTTTATGGTTGATTTTTCTATTTTGTGCTGTTTTCATTCTGTTTCCAAATTATTTTCGAGTCTAAGTTGGGGGCAGACAGCTGTGCCTACTTTAGGGCATGGACATTATGTTGAAGTACTATGTGTAATTGTATGTTGTTAGGTATCCAGAGTGCCTACAAAGTAATAATAATGATGATAATAATTATTTTCATGCAAATGCTCTAGCATTAGAGTTACATATAATAGTCTCTCTCTTTTAGAGCCTTATTTAATTATAGGGTTTCTGATCAACTGGTTCCTAGCAATGAAAATTACCTTTAATCTAACCAGCCCTAAATATAAATGTATACTTATATATGTTGACATTTGTCTCCTTTTATACCATCTACTTTATGTTTCCATCACAGTCGTTTGTATTGGAGGATAATATAGATGTTAATAAAAATTTCCTCATTACAAATCATTTGAGTTTTACTTTAATTAAGAATGTTCAGATTGGGGGCCGGAGAGATAGCATGGAGGTAAGGCATTTATTTGCCTTGCATACAGAAGGACGGTGGTTTGAATCCCGGCTTCCCATATTGTGTCCCGTGCCTGCCAGGGGCGATTTCTGAACTTAGAGCCAGGAATAACCCCTGAACGCTGCCGGGTGTGACCCAAAAAACCCAACCCCCCCAAATATTCAGATTGAATTATGTGAATGAATTTGTGCACACTCAGAAGTAAATTTTACCAAATAAAACTTGAAAAGTTCTTAAAAGATAGAACTGAATCAACAACATAGTACAGGGATTAACAACTTTGCTCCCCATGCATATCTTACCCAGGTTCATTTATTTACACAGCAAATGGTCCTTGAGAGCTCCAGGAGGACTCCTGAGCAAAGAGCCTGATCACAGTTGGATTTCTTTAACAGCCCCTACCCTAATTAAACAATTTTTATATTATATTATCCAGAAAAGAAGAACAGGGAATATATTTGTATAAATACATATAAATGCTTATATAAAGTACTCTAATAACACTTTTTGTTTATTCATGCAAAATATATTTATACTATATATGTAGGATGAGTTTGTTAATATTATGTATGAGAGTAGATGTTAAAAGATTACTTGGGCATATTATAAACTCAGTCAATGACAAGTTTATACTTCTCCAGATCTGAGGTTAATTCACGAAAAGGAGAAAACAAAATTTTACTACTTATTTGAAGGCTGACAGTCTTGAAGTCTACCATTATTTTATTATGCATTACACATTATGATAATAGAAAATAATTAGTAATTGTGAAATTTATTTATAGAGGGATTATAGTATATAATCATGTACATATTCCTGGACACATAAAATATTTTATATTTGGGTGAGAGCATGCCCATACATATCTCTATAGGTTAAAATTAAATAAGAGACATTTTTAGTAAATAATAGCTTATATTTCCTTATTAATTATTGAGAAAATATCTGTATAAAATTTTTAAATAAAATATGATTTTTATCAAGGGGTCAGAGCAATAGCATAGATTTTTGCCTTGCACGCAGCTAAACCAGGACAGACCTTGGTTTGATCCCTGGTGTTCCACATGGTCACCCAAGCTTGTTGCAGTTTCTGAGCGCATAGTCAGGAGTAACCTCTGAGCATCACCAGGTATGGCCCCCAAACAAAACAAAACAAATACATATATGCACATATATGTAATATATATATTACCAATAAAGCTTCAATATGACTGAGATATATGTCATATAACTATCAGAGGTTAATGCAAACATGACACAGGAATAGCACACACTTATTCTAAGTTCTATGATGTTTCCAGTCTCCATCTCTGGTAACATAATGATTATACAATAAAAATTGTAATTTTTGAGGCGATTAGGTCATACATTTTAGTGTTAATTAAATAGTATATTATTCCTCGCGATGTGCTTAGGAACCAAATGTGATAGCAAATATTGAATATTTGTCTATGCAAGTCAAGAAAAATACCCAAGGTACTAATTTTCTATCCAAAATTTAAAATTTTTGCCTTTATTTTTTTAGTAGACTAAATTCAGAACCTCATGTACTCTATTTAAGGTTCTTTATTATATATATTATATACATTATATATATGTTTATATAATTATTATGTATATATAATAATATATATTTATATACATTCCCCCTTCCTGAATAATTGAATTTTAATCACTGTTAAAACTCATATTGATTTCATTAATAATAATTGCTGTAAATATTTTGCATCATCTAAAATATGATAGCCATCTTAGAGAGTAATTGTATAATTTATATATATGACTTATATAAGTTATCCACTCACAGATAAGTAAGAAAATCTAATGCTGTACATTTACAAACTAGATCCCTAAGAAATCATTTTGATTTATCAGTTAATTTTATTAGCAATATGAAAGTAAGAACTGTAAGTCATATATATTTTGAAACTTTGCCATAATCACTTGGTTAATTTTAATGATAATATATTAACAGTTAGAAATGTATATCTTCAGCATTCTTAGTAATTCAGTCGTTACTAACATTTTTAATCTCATCTTTAATATGTTTCCCAATTTATAGCTTAAGTAAATAACGTTTTTAATTAATTCTTATTGTTGCTGTTTTTATCATTTTCTCCTTTCATTGTTATTACTATTTTTGTGATTGCTTAGTTTTTTAGTGAAATAAAATCATTTTATTTAGCAAGAATGAAAGTGAGAAAAGAAAATCTTAAAAAGTAAATTAAAAGAATTCATGACACACAGAAATTTGGTATTCAAGAAAATTCCAGGGACCCGGGAGATAGCATGGAGGTAAGGCGTTTACCTTTCATGCAAAAGGTCATCGGTTCGAATCCCGATGCCCCATATGGTCCCCCGTGCCTGCCAGGAGCAACTTCTGAACATGGAGTAAGGAGTAACCCCTGAGCATTGCCAGGTGTGACCCAAAAACAAGAACAAAACAAAAAAAATTTCCAAAATAAAAATTTTTGATAGGTCTGTTTAACTTGATGAAGTTACATATTATTTCCCATTCTCATTACAAGTGCAAATCTTTATTTTTTCTTCTCATACTTGGAACTGAATACTTTTTGGGTGTTTTTTCTTTTTTGAATGGACAGGGCCAGGTAAGGGATAGGGTAAGGGTAAGGGTAAGGTAAGGTAAGGGTAGGCATAGGGGTGGATTTGGGACCTTAGGATTTGTTTCTGGGTATGCACTCAAAATCATTCCAGAAATCACTCTTGAGTATATTGAAAAACTAGCTAGGATTGGTCCCATGCAAACCTATCTCATATGCCATTTTCATTTTTTAATATAAACAATTCTCATATATATGTAAATATTAAGTTCCTATAATTTTGTTTTTGTTTTTTATCTCTAAATGTTAGCAATGATGAAAATATTCCCGTGTGACTTTTTTTTTCATTTTAATCTAACATTCTTTAGAGAAGTGTCTCTTTAACTTAGATTACGTTTCATTTATCTATTTAGTACTGTGGGTCCAATCAAGGGATTCAATCAATGATCAATATCCTCTTCCACTAGACTCTGTCCATTGCCTCTACCAGTTTTTAATTGAGCCATTTTGTTATTGTTATTGATTTGAGTTATTTACACATTTTAGATATTGACTACTTGCTAGATGAATTGTCAATAATTTCATAACATGGTTGAATTTTCATTTGTTTATATTTTCTCTTGCAATAGAAAAATTTTCTACTAATGTGACCTCAACTGTTTATATTTGTTTTCATGCCTATTGATTTTTGGATAATTTTCCCAAACAATAGCTCTCTAAAGCTGATGTCAGGGTTTTAGGTTATGGAACCCGATAGACCACACAAAGCTATGAGATTTGCGTTATTATGTGCAAATCACATGTCAAGTATATGTTGAGTCCCGAAGCTGACCAGTCAGAGCTGTCTGTCCTCATTAGAAAAGAGAGTGACCCTCATATTGAGTAAGGGGCTTCCTATTATGCTCTAACACCTCAATTCACAATTTTCTTATCTCTTTACAATGATTGTTTAGATCCACCTGAAAAGTATAGTGTTCACATATTTTTTAAAATTTTCAGATCATCAGTTTTCTTTTGTTTTTTGATGGATTGGCATCAGGACATGGGTCAGGATATGGCTGGGAGGTATCTATGGGGTCAGTTCACCAGGTCTTTGTACATAAAGCCTCATACCAGAAAGCAGAAGGCTTCAGGACATGGTTGGGGTGGTGACTGTAAAGTCAGCCAATGTTATAAAATAATACCTTAAAATGGAAGAACATATGCAAAGTTGTAACTCAGGATGGCCTTAAATGCAGACTGATTATATTAAGTATGCCAAATATCTTATTAATTAGGTGTTTCTGTTCATTACTTGCATATAGGAAGAGCAGTAGATTTTAGATACAAATTTATAAACAGTTATATTGATATATATTTATTATTTCTAAATTTTTATTAGAGATATTTGTATTTTCAATATAAGCTATCATCTGAAAATAATAGATTCACCTTTTTTCTAACATGCTTTCATTTTAATCTTTTTAAAATCCTTTTTTTGTTTGTTTGGTTTTTTTAGGGGGTCCCACCTGGTGACGCTCAGAGGTTACTCCTGACTATGTGTTCAGAAATCGCTCCTGGCTTGGGGGACCACATTGGATGCCAGGGGATCTAACCACGATATGCCATAGGTTAGTGCATGCAAAGATTGCACTTTAAAACAAAGTCAATCTAGTGCAAGCAAATGGAAAATTATTTGACTAATTACATATTTTTCAGTGACCTTCTGGTTTCTTATCTGATTTACCATGTTAGTAATATTTATCTCTATCAAAACTCCCCTTGTCAATATAAAACTGCTGACTTAGACAGGTTAATGTCTACAAATTAGTTCTCCAAATTACAGCAACTGTGGTAATAAAACTTATCATGTAATACAAATGTGTCATTACTATATATCTTAATTTTTGTCTAGCATATTACCCGACCTATATCATATATATTAAAATTAAAATTTGCATGAAATTTTAAGAAATTTACCAGGGCAGATTTTTCTTCCACTTACCAAAACATTGAAAAACCAATACATTAATTTTGACACTTAAAATATTGATATTTTTTTCATGTGGAATAATTTGGGATATTGTGTTAAAAATTATGAAATCATTTAACTGAAAATGAAAAGGATGATGTTTCTATTGCTTTCCCTTTCTACTACAGTTCATATTAATTGCTACAATAGTCTGTATTCTATGACAGGTTTCCATATTTCAAGATTAACTTAAGATGTAAAGTAACTTTTTTTTTTTTTTGATTTTTGGGTTACACCTGGCAGCACTCAGGGGTTACTCCTAGCCCTATGCTAAGACATTGCTCCTAGCCGGCTCTGGGGACCATATGGGATGCCGGGATTCGAACCATCGTACTTCTGCGTCTAAGGCTAAGGCCTTATCCCTGTGCTATCTCTCCGGCCCCAAGAAATGTAAAGTAACTTTAACAAAACATGTTAATACACAAATATAAGTTTCATATAGGGAAATGATTGATGTTAATCATTGTGAAATAAAGGATCTAACTTGAAAGGAAAACTATACACATTGTGTATGGAGGATACTATTTGAGGGTTAAATATTCTGAGAAAGGGATATTCTAAAATCTGAAAACATAACTAGAACTGGGAAACTCTTTTCAGTTTCAAAATTTTAAATTATTTGGAGTTAGAAACTATATATCAAAAAATGGACTGTCAAGTAGATAGCAGCTGTTTGTTAAAAGGACAATTAATCTTTTGGTCTAGGCAATTATCTACATGAATTTGTGCCAAAGCTTATCAATGTACACCCCATTTTTATATTCTATGACAGCTGCTCATACCAGTCAGGGCTTAGAAAAAAATAAATCTAGTGATATGATTAGCTTCTCATAAGTGTTGCTTATTAAAGGTTTAAGACTCTTATTTGTGTACAAATAATTAACAAATATTATCAGGATAGTTTAACAGTAAGTCAATTTTAATAATATGTACAGCAGGAACACTGTTTAATATAGGTAAGTTAGTCATTGTTTATAATTCATATAATTGGAAGGATTTGCCCAAAAACACTCTTTGCAACTTCAGATTTTTGGTAAGAGTAATGTGAGCTGCTGCTGTGAATTTTTTGATCATTATAACCAGAACACAAGCAGTCAAACTACTTAAAAAAATTTTTGGAAGCAATTGCACAGCGGTCATGAGTTTGCCTTGCACGTGGCTGACCTAGAATAGACCTCTGTTCAATTCCCAGGATCACCTATGGTTCCCCAAGCCAGGAGTGATTTCTGAGCTTGTAGCCAGGAGTAACTCCTGAGCATCACCAGTGTGGGCCCCCCAAAATACAAGTAAAACATAATTATAAAATATTATATTAAATATACCACCATGAATTCCAGCACAAGCTTGTAAAGTTACCTCATAGAAGTGTGTTCCTATGAAAACTTAGGTATCACTGCCCAATAATCCTATAGTTATTCTAAAATTATAGAGACTTTAGACTGACTTTTGACTAAAGTGACTTTAGACTAAATCCGTCTTTTTCCCCAACCTAATATGTCATCACCATATATGGAGTCCTTGAGTAATCAAAAGTATAATTTTTTCAGTGTCTGATTTACTGAAATACACACACTGAATACATAATGAGATGTATTCAAAGTGACCCAAAGGTAACAGAAAAAAAAGATAATAGAATGATCAGCTGAGCAGTGCAGATCTTTAGAAAATGAATAAATTCATTAGTTTATTTTAAGACATGAAAGTTTTCACAAGTTCTCTTTTAATGAAGAGTTTTTGATAATTCTATTACCATTTAGTTGTAACTAGCAGTATTAAGAATATATAGCCGAGTGATAGCACAGTGGTAGGACGTTCGCCTTGCAGGTGGCCTATCTTATGACAGACCCAAGTTTTATCCCCAGCATCCCTTGTGGTTACAAGAGACTGCCGGGAGTGATTTCTGAGTTCAGAATCAGGAGTAATCCCTGAGTCTCACCCAGGTGTGACCCCAAAAGAAACCAAAATAGACAAATCAAAAAGAGTAAATCATTCATACAGCCAATGCTCTTGATAAAGGGTGGGAAATTAGAGACAAAAGTGAGGAAACATTACACTAGTGGTGAAATTGGTGTTGGAACATTGATTGTCAGAAATTCCTATTATGAGTAATAGGAATTTGGAAACCAGTGTTTAAATTTTTTAATGACTTTAAGTATTTTATTTATTCCAAATGGGAACGCTAATCTTTGCTTGTGACTTTTCCTCATTCTGCATGGCATGATCTACACATCATTAAAGAAATATACCAGTCATTGGATGCATTGGTGATAAAGCAGGATGTATGATATAACAAAATGTACAAGATTGCTAAATATATATTCTATCTAAAGATACTATTTAAAATGTGCATTACTCTTATTTATTTACTATTTATATGCCTATCCTTAATTTTTTGTATATTTATTGTTATGTTAATGAGTTGCACACATAAGAATTTTTGACTCAAGTACATTATATTGTAAAAAGTAGTAAAGACAAGTTACAGCAAAAAAAAGAAAGGGATGCCTCGCTTTACTGAAAGCAGAATAATGAATGGGTCAGAGAAAATAAAATCACTTTAACTTCAGTTAATAAGAAGACCATGATGCCATTGGTCAATATATTTAAAAATACAATCCATTGCAGAAAAACGTTAGTTTTCTTTTATATAGTTAATACAACTGAGTCAAGAACTCATGGTTTATATCTTAGTACACATCAATTCTGGATGTATTTCTATTCTCAGAGGACTAGAGTAAAGGATAAATTTATATAGGCAAAAGCCGATATATAACTTGGTTTCCAGATTTAACGATTGTTGGATACCAGCAAATTCTAAGTTTATAACATCAAAGAAAAAGAAAAAATGCTGCCAAACACTAACAGGCTTTTTCAGAATGGGAGTGATTCTTCTAGGAAGTAAACTTTTTGACATTTTATTTATTCCCTTCTCTTAAGGGTGCTACATATCAAGACTACACTTCTTTACAGACCCTCACTGCATTTTATTTTATTTATTTTAATGGCTATTTAAGAACTATGATTCACAAAGTTTTAATAACTGAATTTCAGGCATTTAGAGTTCCCTCATATTTTATGTACATGATTATAATAGAGCCGACTTTTGATTTTAAAGCACATGATTGCCTCTTTCTAAACCACTGACATATATATTCATATATATGGCATATATGACTTTTAGTTTTTGCCTTTTTACTATCACCAAATTTTCTCCTCATTTCATCATGTCCTATTAATACCCATTTCTCCTTCCTGACTTGCTTATTCCTTCCTTGACATATTTAATTGATTTATTTATCTCCTTCCTTGACTTATTTATTACAGAGTCAAGATCTGGCATCTGTTACTGGTGACAACATTTTGGAAACTTTTCACACATGGGAATCTGTATTCTTTTTATTTGCTGTTAGAAATAACTCCCCTTGATAAATTTATTTTCACTTGAATTGATATATTTATCATCACTATAAAT
The DNA here is from genome assembly GCA_004027635.1 of Crocidura indochinensis. NCBI lineage: Eukaryota > Metazoa > Chordata > Mammalia > Eulipotyphla > Soricidae > Crocidura > Crocidura indochinensis. Next base: position 11,936 of record PVKC010003755.1, read on the forward strand.
ATATAAAGTACTTGTGAAAATATAGCTCTTAACTATCCTATGTTCTTTGAAAAACCGTTAACTTCACGTTTCTAAATTGAAAAACTGATAATTAACAAATAGGCTGTGTATTACATTGTTTATTTTGAGAATAGATTTAGTGATATATTATAACATTACTTAAAAATTAGTTTTGAGACCCTTTTTTCTAAACAAGATGTAAGTTGAGTCATGAAAGATAAGGTTACTTTGGACCACACAACAGCATGTAAGTCACTGGCTTGCTGAAACTACACTTTCTGCCTCCATCACCCAAAATCACTGTTTTCCGAAAGGTCCTGTCTCATCACTGACCCTATACACTTCCCTTTGGAAACACAAATCTTATCACACTTTAGGTTTGGGGGATATCACCAGCCCTTTTTGGAGTGAATATGGTCACCATCCCACCATAACTTTTTCCAGGAAGTTTGGCGAGTGATTACATGCCCCTAAAAGTCATAGTATCAGTAATAGTATGCTTTGAAATCCTGGATAGTTTCATTTGTTTGATGCTGTCATTCCTAAAGACACAGCCTGATTGAACAGAAAAAGCAGCTAAAAACAAGAGTTTACTAAGCCTTCTACCATTATATATTAGTTCCTACATTGGAAACAAAATAATTGTCACAAATGTGCTTGTTACTGCATTTTTCTTTTATTTTTCTCTTCTTCCATCTTATTGACAATATTTTTGGTTTTGGGCCACACCTGGTGGAGCTAAGAGGTTACTCCCAGCTCTGTGCTCAGGAATGATTCCTGGCTTTTTGGGGGGAACCTTATGGAATGCTGAGGATCAAATCTGGGTTGGATGGTTGCAAGGCAAATTCCATCCCAGCTAGACTATATTTTTCAATAACTTTGTTTCCAATTATATTGAAGCAAATGGATTATGACCAGTTGTGTGAACTATACAATGTATTTTCTTTAAGTAAGTAAAAATATTTTTGATTTGTATCACTTCACATGGCTTATTTTTATTTGGCATTTGTATGTGTGCTTTTGGTAGGATATCCAAAAAATCAGGAAGAAAAAGAGGGGGGCAGATCAGTCCTCCCTGAAGCTGGAGTAAGTTTCAGCATGCCATATACTGGCATATAAGATGATCCCCGACTTTTAAAAAGTTTTCCATGGGTTAGAAAGTAATTTTATATGTCAGAAAATATGGTAATTTAATCATTTTAAAACTTTTAAAAGATATTATCCCATATCCCATATTTTCAAAAATTTTACTGTGATTTACATTGCTTTATCTCAGATTTATCTCAGATAAATGAGATTCATTTATCTCAGATGAATAAATTTGAGACCCATATAAAGAAGAAATTGTTCAAATTTGGTGCTTCCTATTTTGTGTTCTACTTACAAAAAAAAAACAAATACAGACATACATGAAGTCAGAATATTTATTTCTGAAACTCCTTGCAAAGCTGTACTTTCATTTTATGTTAAATAGTTGATATAGGCCATTAAGTTTACTAATAATTATGATGAGTATGTTTACATTATTAGCTAGGTACTTAGAAATTTTATCTTATTGCTCAGTGTCTTTTTTTGGCCAGAGATCTGAACAACAAAGAAAATAAAATTATTTCAGTGGGTTATTCAAATTGCACACTAGTGATTTTTAATACTGTTACTGTTAAAACTCAGTATAAAGCTATATATACTTTTGTAGTTGTACAATAAAAGATACATTAAGGATTCCTAAAACAGTAGTATATTTTGGACATTCAGTACTTTCCTTTAGAATGAAGAAGTCTAAATGGTGGTATGCAATTATCCTCTTATTTTAACATTTATTTTCTTCATAGTAAATATTATTTTAATATATTCAATTCTTAAATCATTGTTAAAATAAATTATGAAGGAGGAGGAATCATTGCATTATTGAGTTTGCATGAGAGTAGTTCTTCTATTTGTGAACAAATAAGAATTGTTAATTATCTTTCTATTACTTAACACTGAAACAAAAAAAATGATGCTATTTTCTCAACTTATCAACTAGACTAACAGACTTAGAACTGTCTAAATTGATATGCCTACAATTATCTTCCCATCACATTATTTTCAGCCACTTCCATTAGGACTGACAAACACTAAAATCAACATTTTCTGGAGCCTGTAGTTTGTCATGATATATTTTATTGACATTAAAAAATCTGATAAAGAATATGTCTGAATGTCTCAGAAAGAATACAGTAATTCTCCCAAGTAGTACTATTTATGGCAGATAGTAGTCTATGAGAAATTCAGTCTACTGAACAGCAGGTTCATTGACACTTCCAAAATAATAATTTATTTTTACTACAATATCTTTAGACATTTGAATATAAAATGGGACAAAATTTTGAGGATATTCAGCACTTTTGCCACTTTTGTAGGACATAAACTATTGTGCTTCATTTTGAAACTTGATTACATAAATCATGCTTATTTTTGTTTTATTGTTAACAAAAATGCAATACAAAATATAGTGGATTAAAGTATGTGATATAAAATAGGAATACAGGAGCCAGAGCAAAGGCATAGTGGGTAAGGCATTTGCCATGCACATGGTCAATTCAGGTTTGAGCTCCTGTATTCTTTATGATCCCCTAAGCATGCTTGGACTAATTTCTGAAGCACTGAGCTGGAAGAATGCTAAGAGCAACTGGCCAAAAACTGGATACAAAAGTCCCCCACAGAATGGGAGAAGCTATTTATCCAATACCCATCAGATAAAGGCTAATATCTAAGATATTCAAAACTTAACCTGAAAAAAAGACATCTAACCTTGTCAAAAAAAAATGAGGAGTTTAGTATATTGAGGTTCAAAATTTGTTAACCTGGTAAATGTGAAAGTTGAACATTCTGTTGCTATTGAGTGATTCTTGTATAAATTTTAGTTCCAATATTATTGGTGAACATGTTTAGGTCAAGTATACTTATTTTCTTCTTGTGCTATGAATAAAATACTTGTAGAGAAATATGAAATTCAAATATATCTGTATTTCTTTTTCTCTTTAGTCCTGCCTTGTAGTCTCTCACTCTTTATAGATCAGATGTTGATGTTCTATTATTAGATATATGCATATTAAAAGTTATTATGTCTTCTTTGATAATAAAAACATTATTTTAATGCTCATTTTATCCCTAAAAATTTCCCTTGTTCTGAGTCTATTTATAAGCTCAATAAAGCAATTCCAGTGTTCTTGATTTAATTTGAAAAAATGGGTGAAGAGATGAAAATTTTTTCAAAGAAGAAATACAAATGGCCAAAAGACACATGAAGAAATGCTCCACATCACTGATCGTCAGGGAGATGCAAATCAAAACAACAATGAGTTACCATCTCACACCACAGAGTCTGGCACACACCACAAAGAACGAGAACAATCAGTACTGGCGGGAATGAGGAGAGAAAGGAACTCTCATTCACTGCTGGTGAAAATGTTATCTAGCCCAGTCCTTATGGAAAACAACATGGCGATTCCTCAAAAAACTGGAAATTGATCTGCCTATACACTCCTAAGGATATACTCTAGGAACACAAAAATCCAATACAAAAATCCCTTCCTCACACCTATATTAATAGCAGCACTTTTTAAAATAGCCAGGCCCTCGAAATAACCAAGATGCCTTCAACAGATGAATGGCTAAAGAAATTGTGGTACATATACATATAGAATATTATGCAGTCATCAGGAGAGATGAAATTTTCTAGACATGCATGTACATGGAATCTATTATGCGGAATGAAATTACTCAGAGGGAGAGAGAGACACACATACAGAATAGTTTCACTCATCTATGGGTTTTGAGAAAAATGAAAGACATTGAAATAACTTCCAGAGGTGAGGGCCAGAAGGACCAGCTCAAAATTTGAAGCTCACCACCAAAGTGGTGAGTGCAGAGTTAGAGAAATAAATAAGATGAGAACTATCATAACAATGTAGGTGAGTGAGGGATGTAGAAAGCCCGTCTCGAATACAGGCTGGGGGTGGGGAGGGAAGATATGAGGCACTGGTGATGGAAAGGTTGCACTGGTTAAGGGGGGTATTCTTGTTATGACTGAAACCCAACTACAATTATGTTTGTAATCACGGTGTTTAAATAATTTAGCTTAAAAAAAGAATGAAAAGAAATTAGGTAAATTAATTTTATAATTGCCCATACATAATTATAGGGGTTATAAACTCCTCTAAAATGATGTTTTTCAAGGAATGAAGAGAAACTCCAGGTAGATAGGTAAGTAGGTAGGTAGGTAGGTAGGTAGGTAGGTAGGTAGGTAGGTAGGTAGGTAGGTAGGTAGGTAGGTAGGTAGACATTTTGCATTGCACGAAGTTGAACAGAGTTCAATCATGGCATCCTATATGCTCTCTGAGGCTGGGTTAATTCCTTAGTGAAGAGTCAGTTGTAAACCCTGTGCTCTACCAGGTGTGGCCACAAAAAAAAAAATACCTCAAACAAATAAAAATTAAGTTCAGGTTTGAAGTATGATATTTACCACAGGGAAACTAAGACAAGGGGATAAAACTCCAAAAAGATGGGAATAGGAGCTTTTTAGATATTGGTGGATGGAAGTAGGTATATTTCAGGAGTTTGTGCTGTTATTTTTGTTAAACATGAACTCTATCATTAAAAATAGTGTAAATTGTAGTTTCAAAAAATATTTTTCTATAATTTATGAATTACAGCTTGCATAAAAGCATACAGAGATGGTGCCTGCCAATATATACTATATAATTAAATTGCTAGGTTTTCTATTTAAAGAAAAATATTATGTTAATAATGAATGACTTTAATTTTTAAAAAGGAGTTCACTTGCATTTTAAGTCTTATAATAAATATAATTACCTTTCAAAGGCCAAATAATTTCCTATAGAGAAAGTAGAGAAAAATAACAAGGCTCCAAATTTACAAAATGCCCAATCTGACTATAATATACATGTAATTTATCACATTAAACTTAGTTTTTTGTGAGTTAGTTTAATTATTATACCAGTACAAAGTGTACTATTTTGATTATTTTATGTATGTTAAACCATCCTTGCATCCCTAGAATGCAACCTACTTGGACTTGGTGTGTGATATTCTTGATGAGGCTTTGGATTCTATTTGCTAGGATTTTGCATCTGTGTCAATTATGGAAATTTGTCTGTAGTTTTCTTTTCTTTTCTTTCTTTTTTTCTTTTTCTTTTTTCAGCATCTCTGCTTTTGGTATTAGGGTGCTGTTAGCTTCATAAACTATTTAGGAGTGTTTCTGTTTCTTCAACTTTCTGGAAAAGCCTGAAAAGGATTGGTAGCAGGTCCTCTTGAAAGATTAGCTGGCATACATTTCATAGAACAAAAAAAAAATCAGTACTGGAGAAGATGTGGAGAGAAAGGAACTGCTGGTGGGAATGCAGTCTAGTCCAGCCTTTCTGGAAAACAATATGGAAATTCCTCAAAAAATTGGAAATTGAGTTCCCATATGATCCAGCTATGCGACTCCTAGAGATATACTCCAGGAGTACAAAAACACAATTCAAAAATGTCCGCTGTGTGCCTATGTTCATTGCAGCTCTATTTACTATAGCCAGAATCTGGAAACAACCCAGATGCCCAAGTGCAGATGAGTGACTAAAGAAACTGTGGTATATATATACCACATGGAATACTATCGAACTATTAAGATAAATGAAGTCATAACATTGTTCTATACATGGATTGACATGGAAACTATTATTCTAAGTGAAATGAATTAGAGAGAGATAGACACAGAACATCTCACTCATCTGTGGAATTTAAGAAAAATAAGAGTGTATGGTAATAATACCCAGAAACCATAGAGATGAGATTTAAAAGAACCAGCCCATGGTTTGAAAATATACCATATATGATATGACACCACAAAGATTATGAGTGCAGTTAGAGAATTAACTAAACCAACAACTATTATGGTAATGGTGAGAGAGAAATAGAATGCTTGTCTTGATGACAGGCAGGGGTATAGGAGAGGAAGGAGTTGGGACATTAGTTGCTGGAAGGTAGTACTGATGAAGGGGGATATACTTTTTTTAATTTTTTTTATTTTTTAATATAATTTTTATTTTGATCATAGTGGCTTACATATTGTTGACAATAATATTTAGGTACATATTAACATAATACCAGGGGGATTCCCATCACCGAATTATCTTCCCTACACCTTCGTTCCCATCCTACCTCCCATATCCTCCTCCCTCACCCCCACCGGGGGCTGCTAGAATACATGGTCCCCTCTGAGCCTAGCTTACTACTTACTGGTCCTACACCTGTTTTGGTCTTGGTACCGCCCTTGTTTCCTCCTCTAACTGGGGGCGGTACTAGATAGTTCCAGTTATGTGGTTTTGTTTGAAGAAGAGAAAAGTGATAAATTGGGGTAAAAAATCGAATACGTCGAAAATGGGCGGAGTCCTTCTAGAGGCTGTCATCATTGGTTTGAGAGACGAAGGGGAAAAAGAAGATGAAATATCTCGACAGTACAAAAAGAAGTGTCAAATAAAATATCCCGTGAGGGCCCGGGAGATAGCATGGAGGTAAGGCGTTTGCCTTTCATGCAAAAAGGTCATCGGTTCAAATCCCGGTGCCCCATATGGTCCCCGTGTCTGCCAGGAGCAATTTCTGAGCTTGGAGCCAGGAGTAACCCCTGAGCACTGCCGGGTCTGACCCAAAACAACAACAACAACAACAACAACAACAACAACAACAAAATATCCCGTGAGCACTCCAACAATAAAGATAAGCACCGCATAAAAACCATGGTCTTGAGATAAAAACCCGGTTCCCCATATGGTCCCCAGTGCCTGTCAGGAGCGACTTCTGAACGAATAGCCAGGAGTAACCCCTGAGCGTCACCGGGTGTGGCCCAAAAACCAAAACCAAAACAAAACAAAACAAAACAAAACAAAAAACAAACAAAAACATGGCATAGCACCTAAAGAAAAAGAAAAGAGGAAAATAAATAATAAATAAATATAAATGGAGACAACAACTTCAGTAACCATGCCAAAACAAAGAAATCGACAAAACCTGGATAGATATAAAAACAAAATTGTTTTGTGCTTTTTTTTTTTCTTTTCCCTCCTGCACAGGCACAGCAAATATTGGGGTCATTCAAAAAGGAATTCCCTTGGCCTAAGAAATACAGGGTTTCTCCATCCTTGGAGTATATTGTTATGGGATTAGCTATAGACAGGTTCAGGTTCATTTACTCTCCCCTAGGCGCTTTCGTGGTTTTTGGAAGATTTCTGTTTCTTCCTGGGTGATAAAATTAGATATCTGTATCTAGAGATCTCGGTATCTGCATAGGTCGAGGGGTGGAACTTATGATGAAGCTATTCTTTGTGGTTCTAGAAGTTCTGTTCCTTCCGTGTCATTTGAATCCGTCTTCTATATTTTGGTGGTCTTGGTCTTTATACTGATTTTAGGATGGAGCCTATAATAGCATCTTTCGTTGTGTTTCCAGAAGACTCATTCCGTTGCAATTATCTCAGAGGGACCTTTGGAGCTGGAGATCATGGTTGTTTTGCAGGTCATAGCTCAAACCCTAGATTAGGATATATACAGTCAGGTCATGGTTCTATCAGATAGTCATCTGTAAATTGCGCTCTTGGCTTTTGGACTGACCAAAGGATGACAAGTCTGATTTTGTCTTAGGGGATACACTTCTTATGACTAAAACCAAACTACAAACATGTTTGTAATCATGGGACTTAAATAGTGTTTTAATAAAAAAACAATGTATTAGTAACATATAGTCTAATTTTAGGAAAATATTTTTTTGTTTTTTAAATATAATTTTTATTTTAATCATAGTGGCTTACATATTGTTGACAATCATATTTTAGGTACAAATTAACATAAAATCAGGGGAACTCCCATCACCAAATAGTCCTCCCTCCACCTCCATTCCTGTCCTACTTTTCATATCCTCTTCCCTAACCCCCGGGGTTGCTAAAGCAAGTGTCCTTTTTGTGTCTAGCTTTTTACTACTTAGTGGTCTTACACCTGTTTGGTCTTGGTTACCCCTTTTCCCCCACTCTAATTGGGAGATGGGAATAGTTAGTTCAAGTTATGTGGTTTTGTTTGAAAATGAGAAAATTAATAACGTGGAGAGAGAGGGAAAAAGAAAAAAGATAAATAAAATAAACAAATAAATAAAGGAATTAAATACTATAAGAATGGGTGGCTTTCATCCTTGGTTTGACATAAAAATGACATACTTCATCACAACAACCACAGGAAACAAATCCCAACCGGGACATCCGTAATAGTGCTCGGACACCAACAAGTGCCAGCCCTATTATGAAATACCCTGACAACAAGGAAAATGGGAACAACTCAACCTAAGAGCAAGTTATCCTACTTCACCAGCTAACGATAAGACAAAACCAGAAGACTTGTTACCCTTTGGTCTATCCAAATGCCAAGGTGGTGATTTACAGATGACTGGTTGACAGAACCATGACCAGACTGTACTGGGACCAATAAAAAAGCCCTAGTCTAGAACGTGAGCTACAACCTACATAACAACTATGGTCCCCTAATTCCAGAGGTCTATCTGAGACTATTGCAACAGAAGGGGATTCCTGGAAACATAACGAAAGACGCTATCCCAGGCCCCTCCCTAGGACCAGTGCAAAGACCAGGTCTGCCAATCACAGAAGACAGATTAAAATGACACTAAGGGAACAGAACTTCTAGAACCACACAGAAAAACATAAGCAGAAGTTCAACTCCTTGACTCATGTAGATGCCAAGACCTCCAGATACAGAGGTCTGATTTTATCACCCAGGATACAGCAGAAATCTTCCATACATATGGCAAGGGTGAAGAAACCCTGTATCTCTTAGGCAAATCATTTTTGAATGACCCCAACATTTACTGTGCATCTGCAGGAGGGAAAAAAAGCACAAAACAATCTTTTTATTATTATTATTTACATATTGATCTTTTTTTGATCTCATTATTGTGGTTTGGCTATTGAAGTGGATGTCTCCATTTATATTTACTTATTTATTTTTTTCTTTTCTTTTCTTATGTGTACTGCCACATTTCTATCTCAAATCCATGGCCTTTATACAGTAGTTCTTTTATTTTTATTTATTTATTTTTTGAATGATCACTGGATATTTTGTTTCTCTAATCAAGGAAAATATTTTAAACAAAAATGTCTTTTTAAGAAATTCCTTTAACTTGACTGTCTCACCATTCTTTAAGTGTCAGGCCTGCGAGAGAAGTCAGAGGTCATGTGTAAAGATTGTTCTAGGTTTTGAACCTCAATGCCACATGAACCACATCTAAGCTCTGGAGGTTCCAATAAAAGGGAGGTGTGTCTCTGGAGCCATCAGGATTTGTGCAGGGGTCCTCATTCCTGGAGCACTAATTGAATTGTCCTCTTGGTCCCAGATACAGAGGGGAAGAGCATCTTTGAGGTAGATCTTAATTCCCTGAACATTTTGGGAGGTGCCGTCTCAGAAGATTTTCTCAAATGTTTATTCATTCTATCACAGTGGTTTTTATTGAGTTAATAAAGTATTTGATATTAACACATCAAAGACTTGCATGAAAGACATTTTAACTGTAAAAATTGTTTTAATTCCAATTCTTTTTGATGTTCTGTCTTCATTGAAAACCACATTATTTTCTTCTACAAGCTTCTACTATTGCTGACCCTTATAATGGAAATTTGATACATCAGCTTTTATTTCATTGGAAAATGTATTTTAGTTGTGTGCTGTTCTATGAAGTGTATATAAAGATTATTTTAGTAGAATTTAGGTATAATTAACATTTAAAAATAATATTATAATAAAATATTTGCTTAGAACTAAAGCTAACCATTAAAGATAAATATTTAAATTATTCTGCTGTTCTTTCCATTCTAACAAAATCATTTTATTATATGAACATCACAAAATATAGATTTTTGTGTATGATTCAGTACATATTGCATAAAATTACTTAATAAATGTTCACACAAGTCAGTTAATTAAAATGTTATGTCTACTTTTAAATTATTGATCTAGTTTTTGTTATATAGTTATGAATTTGTAGTAATAATTGCAATTTATGGTATAATAACATAAAATTAATTGAAAAATATATGATACAATGTTGTTCCAAATTGTATAGCCTTAATACAGTCCTACTAAGTAGATACTGAAATAAAGCACGTACATATCCTTTTCTCTATTTTGTTTATAAAAGCAGTAAAATGTAGCTCTAAAATTCAAAAATGTCTTTGTGATGGAATCTTTCGTTATAGTAATAATTACTATGCTGGCATTAAAGCAAATATCCTCAGAAAATAAATCAAGCTATGAGGGGGTCAAAGCAAAAGCACAGTGGGTAAAACTTTGCATTGCATGCAGCCTTCCCAGGTTCCATTAAATCCTTAGAACTCTATATGGTCTCCGTTGCCCCACTGAGAAGAATTATTCTGCACAGAGTTAGGAGCAAATCCTGAATACTTCAAGGTGTGGCTTGGAAAAAGAAAAGAAAAGAATAGAAAAGAGAAAATAAAATAAAATAAAATAAAATAAAACGAGAAAAGGAAAGAGAAACAAAAAACATAAAACAAAAACAATAAAAACAACAACAAAAAAACAACAAAGCTGCAAAAAACTACATTAGTTATGAAGCAAAAAGGCAGTAGAAGACAATGGATCAGGGGGAACTTTTGCACTTTGTATGTTAGAAGCATAACTTTTGATGTTATATTTAAAAGAAAAATTTTGGAGCCAGAGCTTTGGCACAAGCAGTAAAGCATCTGGCTTGCCCTTGCTAGTCTATGATGGATCCACCAGCCTCCCATGTGGTTCCCTAAGCCAGGAGCAATTTCTGAGCTCATAGCCAGGAGTAAGTAACCAGTGAACATCACCGGGTGTGGTCAAAAATACAAACAAAAGAAAAGGTCATAACAGCCTGGGGCGTGTACTAACCAGGTCTTGAACATTGTATAGCACTATTTAAATATTTACTTATTTTTATTAATATTATCTCCATGTATCTACAGATGTTTTGAATCTCAGTATTTTATTAACTTAACAAAACATTCATATATCACATAGACCTAAAAGACAAGAAAGGAATTTAAATAATTCCTGAAAAACTGTTCTATAAGAGAAACTGCCTTATCAGTTTTAACCCAAAGACTGACATCAAGAGAAATCATTGTAATGTTAAGGTTTATCTTCTCAATCAATACCTACTGAAAAATTCCTGATTAAGCATTCAGTATTTGTTTCCCTCAAATTTCTCACTAATTTAGACACCCCACATTTACTTCTCATAGGCATTTGAATATTCACAGAGTACTCTTAAATGTCTATAAACATCTTTACCTAATAAAATCAGAAAAAACACATAACAGGGTTACAATGTGTAAGTATGTGCTGAAAGGCATGAGTGAGTGTTTCAGGATGTTTTCTGTAGGTCTTCTATAAATGAGATTGTGTGTTAATATGAATGAAATGTGCACTTCCTTGTATATTTGCAAAATCTAACCTTGGGAATGTGTACGAATGGGAAATATTAAATGTTAATATCTTGAAATTAAGTCACTGTGAATAGTTTCTTTTTCTAAAGATGTTTGACTAAAGATGTCACTTTAGAAAGTATGGATGTATATAAAGATATGCATTGAAATATCTCATCTTTTAAGAAATTAATTTCAACAGACCGCATTCGTTTAAAATACTTTTCTTCATCTAGCAGAGTTGAACAAATTAAAACCTGCTTGAGAAATATGCACTAGAATAGCTTATTATAGAGTTATGTATTGTCCCAATGTGGATATAACAGGATTTTTAAATTTTTATTCAAGCATCCAGATTAATTCAAAATATATTCATCATCTCTTATAGTTATTTTAATATTTGGATCCCTTGTTGCCTGATCTTTAGTGTCATAAATATATGGTTTAAGAAAATAGGGGAAGAAATATGTTATTGATAAAGTTTTAAGTGAACCTAAGGGATATAATAAACATATATTAGTTAAATAATGTTTTCTTTCATGTTCTTAATTTTACCAATCTTTATGGAACACAGTAGCAGATGGTGCATTCTATTATGCTTTCACATAATATAGTTTTCAAAATTATACTATGTAACAGCTTATGCAAAGTGATATTTAAAATTTTAAAATATTTAAGAATAAAGGACTAAAACTGTACTACAGACTCACTACAATTAATATAAGTACTTAAGAAAAAATAACTCTAATAGTGTGTTTCACTATATCTATATAATTTACTGATATTAGCTAATTTTACTATCTCAACACAATAGGAATAATTTATTTTACTTTCTTGATTTCCAAATGATCAAGTGGAATCTTACCCGGAACAATAAATAGCTAACCCTAAATTTAAAAAAGTTGTATTTTTATAGTTTATTGTAGATGCAGAAAAGTATCAGTTCATTCTTATTATTAGAAATTACTACTATAGTTGGAAGGATAGCAGCACAGAGGGTAAGGCATTTGCCAGGATTATGCCAAGCTGGGTTCAATCTTTGGCATCCCATATGGTCCCCCTGAACCTTCCAGGAATAACTGCCTGGTGCAGTCCCAGTAGTAACCATTGGGCTCTGAATGTGTGACCCATAAACCAAAACTCTAAAAATTGATTATTTTAATACATAATACTTATAATTTTAGGTAAATTGTATTAAATATTTTTGTAACAAATAATACAGGTGTGTTTCTATTTGAGTTACCTGGGTGTTTTCTCAGTCATTTATTTTCCTTAGGCAAGAATAACAATAGATAGAACATGTTCAGTTGAATGAGACTGGCAGTTCCCTGTTCTAACAGTCAATAATCTTAAAGTCTATATTTATTTATCATCACTGATATTCTCCTGGTTTGTTTTTTTGGAAATATATTCTAAGACCACTTATTTATAATACATCTATCTATATTTATCTATATATCAATCTATCATCCATCCATCAATCCATCCATACATTCATCTATCCATCTATCAATCTATCATCTATTTACTATATCATCATCTAATCTAGATCCTGAGTTTATGTATCAACTTTATAAATAAATACCTATTAAGAAAGAGATGTAAGATCAATAAGAGGCTTTTATAAATCAGTTGGAAATAGAAATCTAGTAGGATAGAACAGAATTTATTATATTCCTGTTTTTAGGCTTCTAAGAGTGTTAATCCTTTGGAAGAACTGTACAATTTTACACAGCAAGAGCATCTAAATTTATTTTTTATTAGAATACTTTACTATATAAAATATATCATTGTATATTTTAATTGGGTAATTTCAATATTATATATAGTTAATACTTTTTGAAGAAATTCAATGAATTTTTGACAATGCATTCATGTGAAAATACCATCATATGAACTAAGGCATCTCATATTCCATTTATTAATATCTTTGATTTTTTTCATTCCATCTCTGAGAAGAAATAAGGACACAGTCACTTTTGGATTGAAAAAGTGACACTGGGCCAAAAAATATCCCAGTGTTATAACATTGGACTTCTTAAACTTTAAAAATTATGATAAATATTATTTTTTTCTTCTGAGATATCTTTGATAAAGTAGTTCAATCAGACTAAGTTTAATCATCCAAAAGCTAGAGGGAGTTAACAGGTAGGGTGCTTGCCTTGCATGTGGTCAATTTTGGTTCAACTCCCCATAATCCATATCATTCCATATAGACTAATTTCTTAGAATAGATCCAGTATTCATCTTTAGCACAAATGGGTGTGACCAAACACACACAGGCATCTGCAAGAACCAAAACACTACATATTTCTTTTATTGCATAACTTATGCAACCATTTATCCTTCTAAATTTGAATATATTGTATATTTCATATAAATGAAATACTGTAAATATTTCTTCTGTAACTTCTTTATTTTACTTAGCGTAAGGTTTTGTACATTTATTTATTGTTATATTTGGCAATATTGACTATTTTTCATAAAATCAGTTTTTTTGTGGCCAGATATAATGTAGTGGGTGAGGCCTTGCATAAGGCCAACAGTTTGATATTGGAACCATACTTCATATTAATCATTTATAAGATATGTAAGGATTCTTGTATGCATGCTGATTATATTTTATTGTTAATGCTTGTTTTAAAGTTCTCTAACACATATTTAATATGCAGTTTCATTTTATAATGTTTTCAGAAACCTCTTGTTTCAAAGACTTGTTTTTGATTGTGCCAATTTCCTATTGATATGTAAATTGCAGTTATGTTATACCTTAAGTTAATTTTGTCCCATATCTTTGGATGTTCAATACTTCCTTTTTTTCTTTAGACTCTTCATAATTGCTATTGACCTATATTGTTTTCACTAATCCTATTTTATCTCTGTTAAGTTAATAAGACTGAAAAAAATTAATAATTTCATGGAGCCAGAGCGGTGGTGCAGGAGTAGAGTGTTTGCCTTGCACACAGCTGACATAGGATGGACCTTGGTTGATCCCCTGCTTCCCATATGGTCCCCCAAGCCAGGAGCAATCTCTGAGCCCAGATCCAGGAGTAATCCCTGAGTATCACTGACTGTAGCTCAAAAACCAAAAACAAAACCAAATACCAAAAAAAAAAACCCAAACATTAATGATCTCTGTTCCATTTCTAACATTTTCCTAAATTTTTCAGAAAATTTCTAATTTTTACTCGATTACATTTCCATAGGTACCTATGAATATTTTCATTGTTTTAAACATGATTATTCTGAAGTCTAACCTTTGTAGCTCCACTTGATAAAGGTTATGAAAAAGTGCAAATGCTTTATTTACTGTAAGAAAGCTAAATTTATCCTCATTTTGGTTGTATAAATGGCATTTTAATTTATTGTTAAACTATTATAGTTCAAATTTATTGTTAAACTATTATAGTTTGAGATGTATAAAATACATAACTTGAAGTGTGCATATGCTTCTATCTAAAGTTATTATGGTGGTTAAAAGTTGGATTGGATTTGCTTATTTAATGTTGCTATCTTCAGTGCACTGAAGATTTCATATTCTACTATATAAGGGTAAATGATAGGTTGGTGGTCTTTACTCAAAACAACAGTTGTATTTGCAGCTTTCAACATTCATTGTGTTGATCCTTCTGGTGAAATGTTTTTCTTCTGACTAGTAAACATAAGTTCTAGCCAATATAAATAATGGACTATTGTATATTTGTTGAACAACTTTTAGTGTCTTTGAACACACCTAAAACTTGCTCTTTATATAACACACAGTATGTATACACAAATTGCAACTCAGTTGAAAAATATATTGTTATGTTCCGCAAACTACATTATTTAGTTTTATCTATTTCTGAAAATTATTTTATTGCTTAACTTAATGACTTAAGCATAAAAATGTTCTATTATTATGTAATCAAATTGTTTGCCTGGCAACAATGAATTACTTCATTTTTAATATTGAAAACACTATACCTTAAGATTAAATTTTTGCCTAATTTTACCTTAATCAGTTGCTACTATTTTTATATTGTTATAATTTAGTATACTTTAATGCTATTAAACCCTACTGTTTTTATTTTGAAGTTTCTTTATCAATAACCCTCCACAGTTGAAATCAAGAAGACTTTTACTTTTATTAATTATTCTCATGTCCATTTTTTACCTATATAATCTAAACATATACTTAAAATTTAGCTCCTCAGCATCATGGATAGTGTTTTATTCAATATTGACTCCACTTTATATGTTTTATTTAATACAGATTTTAATTCCATTATGCCATATTTGTCCAATTGGTTCCAACATTATTTGAGTTTGGAGAAAACAGCAAAGTAACTTGGGTAGCTGTTTGTCTATCAGTGGTCGATGGTCCAGTGATATTATCAATAATACTTATAGGGTGATTTTGTCGATGGTCCAGTGATATTATTAATAATACTTATAGGGTGATTTTGTGGAAAGACTGAACACATATAGTCATAATATAGACCGGTTCCACCACTTAAGATTTCCCCCCAATTTCTTCACTGGTATACTGTTAAAATTTAAAAAAGTCAGTTAATTTTTAATAGCCTCCACCTTTGTATTGTTTTTAATATATTATTTAATTTTTCCATATTTTTAAATATTCCTGTTCAGATATTTTAAAGATAATTGACAAGTCACGAGACAAAACACCTAGGGTCTATTTAAGTGTTGCAGTATATAATGCCAAAATATTTGTTCTTCTTTTGACTGAACTTAATAGGAAGGATGATTTTCTTCCATTTTACTCTATTTAGAATGATCACGCAAAATCAATTCAAATATATTTCTTTTGCTGAAAAAACTGGAGATTTTTCTACAATAACTCTAACTGGCCCACTTGGTTTCCATTAGCATTCACCCTCTAAAATGCTAAGGAGGAAGTATAGTTGATGTAAATTTTAAGAGCAAGTTCAATCATCTAACATTCAGAACAACTTGGCAGGCAGCCAAATTCTAGCTCTAGGAAGTCATTCAGTCAATTTTCGTATTCGTATAATTTATTCTCTGTTTGGCGAAGATGCGGTGCCAGAGGACTTGTTTTTTGTGAACCAATTTCAGTTTGGACCAGTTACCATCCCAATTACTCTTCGGTTTCTGTCCTTTTAAAGAGCATCCTATTTTACTCAAAAGAAGGCATGTCTTATCTCTTGAAAAAGCATTTGTTCAATGGCATGGTTCTGTATTAAGGGTACTGTAGGAAAAAAAGAAAAAAAAAGAAAAAATCTTCATAACTAAAAACTATGGAAGTCACTGAATCATATCTAAAAAGGACATACCAATTGAAGCTCTTGGTCTTCTAGTTTTAGATAATTAAATCTGGATGCATATAAAGAGTTATTTCACTATTATGGTACTTTGTATTCTTGGATGGGAAAATTTGACATAAACTTATAATTATATTTTCAACTGGCCTTTTTTATATAGTAGCTAAATAACTTTACTAACAAGGGAGATATTTGTGTTTGTATAGTGCACTGGCCAACTTCATTTCTGTTTGATACATTTAAATTTTGGAGGTTCATTTTCTGTCAAAATCTGTCATAGTCATTTTCATTTCTGATATTTCTGTTAATCGTTGGATATTTTTTACCTCTTTCCTTGCAATACATTATCATTCCTTTCAATTTCTCTTCTTTTTAGAAACATAATATATGCAAACATAATTTTAAACAATTGAAATTTTATTGTTTGAGTGTTCTGATTTTACCTTTTTATTGGTAAAGCATTTCTTTGAGTACATATATGTATATATATTTTATATATTATATAATACATAATATATATGGACTATATATCATACATACTAATATATATATTAATACACAGGGCTTAATCCTGGCTTTACACTCAAGAATCACTGCTAGTGGTGTCCAGGATTATGGGCAGTGTAGGGGATCAAACTAGTGCTGAAGTATGGGCCACCACTAGTGACATTCAGGGCTTACTCCTGGTTCTGTGTTCAGAGATATTTCCAGGAAATATGGGTCTGACAAAAATGAACCTGATCATCTTCTCTCAAGGCAAATAATTTATTTCCTGTACTATCTCTTAAACTTTTCTGGGTTTCTGTAGGCTGTTCTGTTTTTATTTAAATAAAAGAAATCTGTAAAAACAATAGATAAAAATGAACTATTCATCAAATTTTGTATTCAAAGTTTGTATTCAAACTTTGCATTCACTGTCTTTTAAAAAATAAAATATATGTTTATGAAAATCAAAAATTTTATATAGTTTACCAATGATAAATGTTAATTTTTCCATTCATTGTTGACACTGACCTCTGTTTTTTGTTCTAAAGTGCTCAGGAGTTCAATTTCTTCAAGTGAGACTTAGCCATCGAGTCCAGGTTGTTTAGTGCTTAGGCCCAATAATAGGAAACTGAATTCTGGGTCTACCATGACCAGTAGGGATTCTAACCGCACTTGGGATCTCAAAGGATTGCACTTGTGAAGATGAGAATGAGGGGTTGGCACTGGTGTCTAGAGGATCAGTTGGTATTAATGTTTGATCCAGAACCGGCTGAGCTATCTTACCTGCCACATCAAACTCTTATCTATATCACCAAATTCCTTAACTCCATTCCATTTTGTACATATAGGACCATTCCTGTATGTCCATATAGGATTTTATTTGGGATATGAGATTTTTAGAATAACTACTGTATCTTAATATCTACATTTAGGATAATGTTGCTTCCTCAGATATATCTCTCCAAGGGTGTTGGCTATTCTTGGTACAAAGGTCTTTTTCTTGGTCAGGACATCCTCATTTCCTTAGTGCCTGAATATTCTCTTTTGTTTTCTTGAGATGGATGGTCTGTCTGTTAGTGGGTCAAGTTACTTTCCACATAATTTAACTCAAATTTATATTTGCCATGATCACAAGATAATATAATATAATAATATTAGCCATCTTGGCTTTGATCCACTTTCCCAAAGTCATCAAATGTCACATTTTAAATTTACTATGCTTCTCATCTTCTACTAAAGGTTAGATTTTAGAGTCGATGCATAAATCACTTATTTCCATAAAATTTTTCTTTATAACTTCCTTTGAGCTAAATATAATATATTCATAATGACAATATCACAATTAAGTACATTTCTACACCCATGTTTAACATAAGAAATGCATTTCCACTATTTTTATAGTCCATTTGATATTTTCATTACACGCATTTAATCCATTTTATTCTTTTTGTGGAATATCTAAATGGTCTCCATTTTTATTTTGTTTATATATCTGTATATATAAATTTTGAAATTTTACTCCTCAAAATTTACTTGGGACTTATTATATAAAAGTACATGATAGCTTTTAAAACTTGATTGTTTCCTCAACTTCATTTTATTCTTCCATCTATTAGGAATAAAATATAAGCAATGAAATTTAGACTCTAAACTTAGTATATCTTTTCATTGTATTTCTTTCTGTGGAATTCTGAAATAATCTTCCATCATACTGCCTCTCAACTTTCCTATATCTCTACACCAACAACATGCAAACAATTAACAATTAAAATCTAAGGTTCAGCCCATTAGTTTTATCTTGATTTAAAAATAAATTTGTTTATTCAGTTAGGATAGAATTGAAAACTTACTCCACAGCACTCAGACACTATTCCAAGCATTGTGCTCACTTCTACAAGTATTCTTGACTTGTCATATTGTGCTAGGGATGAAATGATAAACAACACTCTTTTAAGGGAACTGACATTATACTTCTACCATCTTTCTAGACTCAAGTAATTTCATTAGCATATTTTACAATTCAAATATGTTTCATTGTTTCCTTTATCACTCTCTTAGAATTCATCAGCTAAGGCAAAATAAAATGACGTACAAATTTGATTAGTCATACTAACTTTAATATGAGTTACCTTACTTCTAATTCCTTAAATATTATGCCATTAAATTCTGTATTTTTGCAGTTCAAAAAATAATCAGTAACTGTGAAATATTTACTTGTTTCCCTAGCATCAATTACTTCATCACTTCATGATGAATATCTATTCTTTTTTTTTCTTTTTGTTTTGTTTTTGGGCCACACCCGGTGACGCTCAGGTGTTACTCCTTGCTATTCGCTCAGAAGTCGCTCCTGGCAGGCACGGGGGACCATATGGGAACCGGGGGATCAAACCGCGGTCCATCCTAGGTTAGCACAGGCAAGGCAGGCACCTTACCTCCAGCGCCATCGCCTGGCCCCCCATGAATATCTATTCTAATAGGACTATTTTTTAAGGTGAGTTAGAAAAATTAAGGCTGCAGGGAAAATAGAACTACAGCTTTTTATTTATCCTTTGTCTTTCGTGCCTGTATATTCTGGAGTCTATTTTGTTATCTTTATGCCAAAATATCCATAAAAATGCTAATAGCAAAGCAAGTGTTTCTTCCAACTTCCTTCACATATAAATGTGAATGTAAATATACCAAACTGCATTAAATACTATCTTCCTACTATATCATAAGCTTTTCTTTTCTTTAACTTGTATCTATTCTGAGCTTGGAGACCCAACTTTAGTAATAAAAAGAAATATCTGTTATAGCATTCTTTTGTACTCTATTATAGAAGAATATATGGGGAATTTTCAGAAAATCTATTTCATGCCTAATTTCACTGGGTCAGTTATACAGTTGTATGTGATTAATAAGAGAAATATTTCTTTTACAAAGAGTCCAACAGAATATGTAACCAAGGGGAGTTCTAAAATAGTACTTATATTCTTGTAGTCCAGCAAACTGATCCTTTTTTTAGGGGGTGTATTTTTGGTCCACGCCCATTTGATGCTCAGGGGTTACTCCTGGCTAAGTGCTCAGAAATTGCCCCTGGCTTGGG
This sequence comes from Crocidura indochinensis, assembly GCA_004027635.1. NCBI lineage: Eukaryota > Metazoa > Chordata > Mammalia > Eulipotyphla > Soricidae > Crocidura > Crocidura indochinensis. The sequence goes on from PVKC010003755.1 coordinate 32,293, forward strand.
GAGGACCATATGGGACATGGGGGATGGGGGATCGAAACGCAGTCCTTCCTTAGCTAGCACTTGCAAGGCTAGCAAGTGCTAGTCTTACCTCTAGCGCCACCTCACCGCCCCCCTGCCCTGGCAAACAGATCCATGAAGAAATTGTCAAGGAAACTTGGAGTTTTTGATGAATTATACCAAATTTAGCATAATACAGGTTAATTACCAAGTTACCTTCTTTATTTCTAAAGATAGGGGTGGTTTGTTTTCTGTACATGGAGGTTTCCCTTAGGAAAAACCAACATTAACATCATTTTATATTATTATTATTACATTGATTATTTACTGGCTATTTAATTCAAAATTACAAGCATACTACTTTCTTATATCTTGGGGAAACCTGATCTGGAAAGCATTTACTAATTGATTGTGGTCCAGTTCTAAGACTCCATAACAAATATGTTCTGGTGTGCTTTAATTTTTTTGTAATTTGGAGTTGTAAATGAAATAAAACAAAGATATATTTGAATATGCTTGGCATAGTTCTCTTTGTATTGTTCAAAAGGGTTATATGACTATATTAGTTACAATCCATATGAAGGAATTTCTATCAATCATTGTGTTAATCTTATTGTAATAAACTCATTATGACAATGCCTGGTTTATCTATAGGCAAATATTATTCACTTATTTACAAGGAAAATATGAGGTTGTAATATAACTTCACATTTTCAAGTATATCTTTTGTCTATTCATAGTAAATTATTCAAAATCAGTCAACCTGTAAAAAGAATAAATCATGTTTTCCAGAGTTTCTCCTCAGGAATCACTACACAAAAGATCTCTACTTATAGGAGAATGAAACTATAATTTTTAAAAAGTGGCTATAGAGTATATGGAAAAAATAGAATAGATTATCTCAACTTTAAATATAAATTGATGGTAGAGAGTGACAGCTGCCAGGCTTAATCAAAGAGGACCTATATGCATTATTAAATAATTTATATTTTTTATTGTCATTTTAATTTGGGGGTCACATCCAGTGGTACTGAGAACTTATTCCTGCTTTTTTATTCAGTGATCACACCTGGTGTTCACTTGGAGTCCATTGATGTGAATTGAAGAGATCAGCATCATGCATTATACAGTATACTATCATTCCAGTCTCTTAAATTATCAACTTACAATTTTCTTTCATCTTTCCCAGAATATATTGAGGTTAATATTATGATAGTATTTTATGAGAGACTAAAAAAGTCATTCATACAAAAATAAGTCCTTTGGTAATATTGTAGAATGATAACCTACTTAGAAAATACTCATCACTTCTTGAATATCATTGCCATATGGGGCAGCTTCTTAGTGATACAAAGGCTCCATCTTACTTACATTTTCAGTCCTTTGTTTTCTAATTATAAAAACTTATAAATTAGTATTTTTCACATAAGATAATTTATAGTATGCTGGTGTTCTAATATATATATGAAGTATTTTTATATATAAAAGAGTCACACACACACACATACACACACACACACACACACATATATATATATATATATATATATATATATATATATATACATTTGACACTCTTTCTTCTAGAATAAGAGCATTGCATATTATATCCAATTCTCTGAAGCACATAAAAATTATCTTTGTCCAATACTGAAAACAATCAATTACCACATTTCTTCTTTAAATATTATTTTAAAATATTATTTAAATATTATAAACCTTTAAATATTGTTTAAATATTTTAAATACTTTAATTTTCAGTTTATATTTTAATATTTAAATATTATTTAAATAAGATTTGGGGTAGAAATTTAGTACAGTGTAGGGTGTTTGCCTTGCACAGGACTGATTCAAGACTGACTGAGTTTGATTCAAGGCATTCCATATGATCTTCTGAGTCTGCCAGGTGCAATTTCTGAGAACAACACAAAATGTAACCCCTGAGTGTCATTGGGTTTGTCCCCAAAGCCTATATGTGTATATTTGTGTGTGTATATATATAATTTATATATTATATATAATTTAAAGATTTAATGCATGTTGTGGTTCCCTAGACCACAAAATTTGAATTTCATGACATTTATTCTATATACTTGGGTGTTAAGTTCTAACTATTGCTCTGAAAATAGACAAGTCCAGTCAAGCTAGAAGTAAATGACTAGCAAAATTGAATGGCTATTGGGAATTATTATTCTTTTGTTTTATTTCATTAAAATAATGACCATTTAATGATTAAATTAAATGATAAAATGATTTAAATGATTAAATATATTTTAAACTTGTGATTTTAACAGGAAATATTTTTTATTGTTTTCAAGTCATAAATGCTGAAGATGTTTCATTTTAATGATTATAGAGTCAAAACTTTGCATAGGAACTATGCATGGAACTGAATTAATACTAAACAATATTACAAATTTTCTAAATTATTTCAAGAACTAGGTAAAAGTAAGTTAAAATATGTATTTTGGTAGGTCTAATTTTTATTTAAAGCTAGTACCCAGGGCCAGCTTGATAGTACAAGATTTAAGACCTTGCCTTGGATATAGTCTATTTCCTCTGTTTCCACATATAATCCTACAAATACAGCCACTAGTTATCCCAGAGTATGTAGAGACTGGAAAAAGCTCTGAGCACAGAAAGGAATGGCCACAGAACAAAACAATAATAAACAGATTGAAAAAACAAAGAGCTAGGCCACAAATTAAGTCCTCAATGACAATGACAATATGTATCATGGCAGAAAGTGGTTAGGACACAGATCACTAGAAATTATGTTCCCTGTAAGAAACTTTAAATGGAAATGGAAATAGAAATCACTGTACCAAGAAAGTGAAGATGAAAAGAGGGAATTAGAAAAAGGGAGGGAAGGAGTAATAATGACTGTAATACAAAGTCAAGTGAACTACCTATGTGTAACTCACTTGTCTAAACAGGAGTTAGGCATTGGTTAAAGTCACTGCATATGCAAAACAAAATAATAACTTTTGAAGTGTGAAGGAGAGGTTATGTAAGATACATTCTGAATTTTAATTCAATGCTAAATTAAAGTGCTAGTCGCACATTAAAAATTGAGGCCTGATTTTCCATTGTCCCAGCTAGTAAAGTGATATTATTTACTTCATAAATAAGAGCTACATAATGATAAGAAACATGTTTTATTTTTTGTTCTTGATTTGGCATTTCTTAATTTATTTTTGTTATATGAATTCTATTGTATTTTTTTCTCTAGTCAATTACAAGTCATGGATATATAATAATTGCTCTGACCGTAGGTGATTTGCAACTTTTTTTCCTTGTAATGAAACAACAGTTACTTTAATAAAATCCAATACATATTGTTATTAAATAAATTATTTATCCTATATAAAAATTATTATGAATATACATATTTTATGTTAAGAATTTATATGTGTAATTAATCAATATATTACATTAAAATTTATCTGGGTTATATATGCCATATTCAGTGACAAAAAGTAAAACAGAGAGAACAGCATGAAAGAAAATATTAGACCTAGATATATTTTCAAGACATTAGCATGATAATTTTCTAACATAATAGGTAATGGATATTACCTTAGATATGTAAAGAGCTACAAAAAGATATTGGAAGAATATTTACACTATTAAATTAGATTAAAATGAGGTGAACCAGTTTGAAGTAAAAGAAAAGTCCAATTTACCTGTATACAATTCATATATTTAATCATGATTGCAGTAGAAGTGTTTATTGGATTTATATTTTGTATTTATTATGAATTATTAAAAATTCCTTTTATCTGAAATAACATATGGTACTCAAAATGTTTCATAAAACTGAATGAGATTATCAAGAGAGAAATGCAGATGGAGAACAGAGGAACAAATCCTAAGTCTCACAATATACCACATAAACAACTTAGAGGGAACTTGAAAAACAGGAAAAAAATATGGGAAAGAATATTCACATAAAAGAAATGTACGAGTTGAGAATACTCCAGAAACAGCATAAAAATGTTCAAGGCTGCATCTTAATGATAACATAACAGTGCCAAATGGTGCTGTTAACTCACCTGGATTTGTAAGCAGTAATATCAGTTACTACCACCTTAAAAGGGTTACTTACAATGTATTAGTGTGTGCTTCAAGAGTTTTATGAGACAAAAGTAGGCAAAAGTGGAGAGAAACAGTATGTTCTTTATTTCACTGTAGAAAGAATAAATCTCATTTTAATAAAATTTTGAGAACCAACTTTATTTTAATAAAAAGTTATTGAATTCATCTATATAAAGCTAAGAAAATTTTCCAGTTACTACGTGTTAAAGTTCATGTAGCCTTTGAAATGTTAAAATGACTGATGAATGGTAATCCTACAATAAATATCTTAAAAACTGAACAATAGAAATGAAAAAAGTACTTTCAGGTAGAGGAAAGCAACTCTGATATGGAATCTAAGAAAAAGGGAAAAATGAGGTAAGTTTTACAATTGGATATTTTAGGAGTCAAATTGTACGCCCAAATAATGTCTATGACATACCCGATCGCACAGATTTAGACACTGGAGATACATATGAAGGAAGGCTTACAAATATATAACAATTTATAACAATCGTTAAGGAAGCTGCTGAGCAAAAGATAATTTATAAAACCTTGTGCAGTACTTTCCCCTCTAGTCATTGCTAAAAAATAATAATCAACATATGAATTGGGGTTCCATATTTTTTTATTTTTGGCTTTGGGGCCATACTGGTGAAGCTCACGGGTTACTCAGGGCTATGCGCTCAGATACCGCTCCTGGCTTAGGGGAACATATGGGAAATTGAGGATGGAACCAAAGTCTGTCCTGGGTCAGCTTTGCAAGGCAAACGCCCAACTGCTGTGCTAAATCTTTGGACCGGACGGTGGTGGTGGGGGGTGGTTCTTTCTTTCTTTCTTGTTTTTTTTTTGTTTGTTTTTTTAAGAAAGAACCCATACCAGCAGTTCCTCAGGTAAGTCAAAAGCTTATATATGGTCATGAATTGCACATTTCTATCAACAAATATCCAGATAATTTTGTTTCTGTTCTTATCGAAGTGTGGTGAAGAAATTCAGGAGGCACATTCAAATATTATGTGGTTCAATAATGTGCTGTTTGTGTGATGCCAGGTATCTAATATTTCTCTCTACATTCTTAAGGAACTTATTATAGTCAGGATATTAAATAGAATCCATAATGATTTTGAGTAGGGTGCATGACTATTAGAATATTAATTATTCTGCTCTACCTTATATTTTATTTTAGGGTTTTTTTTTTTCCACACCTGGCAGCGTTCTGGTTACTCCTGAATCTGCACTCAGAAATCTCTCCTGACAGGCTCAGAGAACCATATGGGATGACTGAGATTGAACCGGGTCTGGCTATGTGCAAGTCTAACGCCCTAATCACTGCTATAGCTCTAGCCCTACTCTGCTTTTTCAGGCATGGAAGGTGGCTCAAAGGGCATGGAATGCACATTTCCCCAAGTCTTGACCCCAGGCTCTATCTGGCACTCATACTCTGTATAGTTCGGACTCTTTATGGAACCAAATTGAGCAATCACCAAGCACCTAGCTAGGAGGAACCCCCAAGCACACTGTGTGTGCCATGGCCAAAAAAAAAAAAAAACAAACTAAAA